>PVIA01001979.1:0-236751 GCA_004024845.1 Tonatia bakeri
TAGCCCTGGCTGGTGTAGCTCAGTGGATTGAGCGCGGGCTGCGAACCAGGCATCGCAGGTTCGATTCCCAGTCAGGGCACATGCCTAGGTTGCAGGCCATGTCTTCCAGCAACCACACATTGATGTTTCTCTCTCTCTCTCTCCCTCCCTTCTCTCTCTAAAAATAAATAAATAAAATCTTAAAAAAATTTAAAAAAAAAAAAAAAAAAAGGTAAATATTAACTTACTCAACGGTATTAAGGATATTTAACTTTGTTTCCCTGATTATAAAAATAACATGTTTTTACAAAAAATTAAAAATATATAAAAAAGAATAAAATAATCATCACTGTATTCCCAAATGGCAGTTATCCCAACTAACTGGAATAGTGATTATCCCAACAAACTTGGTTTCGTATCTTTATTCACCTGCAGTGTATCATTGATGTAGATAGATAAATAATTTTTATAAGAATAAACTCATTTCTGATATTGTATAGTTTACATCTTTTCATTTACTAATAGCATGTTATGAGCGTGTCATATTTTTCCATGTCAGTAAATACTGAGCTGCACCAACATTTTTATAATTCTCATTCATTTCATTTTATAAATATATATTAACTGTAGTTAAAAATATAAATTGTATCTTAACCAGTTATAGGCTTTTATTTCTAATTTTATATAATTAAGGAGATTGTCTTAGATAATTATATCACCAAAAACAGGTCCATAGAGGCTGCCTGCCTCTATGAAAGCCACTACTGGAGAGGCAGGTGCTGCTATATAGGAAAGTGGTTTATTTGCAGGTGTCAGCCATCTGGAAGATGGGGACTCATGTCTCAAAGCCCATCTCCACCTCTCAGTGGAGGCAGAGGTTTTTTATAAGGGGGGGGGGACAGAACAAAGAGATCAAGAAGGGGGTTAAAAAGTTCCATATATGCAGATGAGCACAGTCCATTTTGATAAGGCAAGTGATGGTCCAGTGCATTTCATCTTGGTCTAGTCATCCTGGCTCCATGGGTAAAGGTCAGCAAATCTGGAGCTGGGAAGCCTGGAGGTTGGAGTCTGTCTTTGAAGCTGGTTCCTAGGATTCTTATACAAACGTGTTCATCTACAAGCCACATATTAGTCAGAGTCAGCACTTACAGAAACAGTGTCGAAAAAAGTGGTAGGGTGGTTTATAATTTTCTACTGTTACAGTCATGCACATATTTCCTGGGATAAATTTCAGTTAGTAGAATTCGGGATTAAAAGGTACAATATTTAAAAACAATAAATATTACCAAACTGCCCTAGAAGGTCAATTTTCTAAGCATATTTCAGAGTGCTATTTTCTTTATAATTTCAAAAACAATTTTTATGGTTGTCTTTTATATTTCAATAGAAAAATAATTAGCTAAATTTTGGTAATTACCATCATTTTCTATTTTTATTGGCCACTTATATTTCCTGCTTCATGCATTTCCTGTTGCTGCTTTGCCTTATTTTGGTGTTTAGTTTGCATTTATTTATGGGAATTCTTTTTATTTTATTTTATTGATTGATTTGAGAGAGAGGAGAGGAGAGGAGAGAGGGGAGAGAAAAAGAGAAATAATGATTTGTTGTTCCACTTGTTTATGCATTCATTGGTTGATTTTTGCATGTGCCCTGACCAACCATCGAACCTGTAACCTTGTTGAATCAGGACAACGCTCTAACCTATTGAACTACCTGCTTAGGGCCTCCTTATGGATATTCTTGCACTTAATATTTCTCTTCTCTTGAATTTGGTTTGTATTTCCTACGAACAGAATTTAAAAATTTTTACGTAGTCACAATTTTTTCTCTCCAGATTTTAAAGATAATTATGTTTTCATCTAATACATATAATTAATAATTTGGCTGGAATTTATTTTGGTAAGGTGTAAAGTGGAGCTCTAACCTTGGATAAGTACTTTTCCCCCTTGATAAGTAATGCTGTATTTTACCAGTACTAAATTTCTAATTATGTAGATGTATTTCTAAACTTTTTAGCAATCCCTCTGAAATTCATGGCATTTAGGTTAGTGTTAAATGTTTTATTGTCTGTGGGAGTGAGTGTCCCCTTACCAGATTTTCTTTCCACTTGTTTATGCAAATAAAAAGCCTTAAACCTAAAGGTAATAGTGATTCTTTTGCTACGGTAGATTCCATTGTGATGAGAAAAATGAATCCACAGAGTCATGTTGAACTTCTCCCTGTTGTTGCAGTTTTAAAATTATGGTTAGAAGGCATTATATTGGTTTTGATTGAACTTCAGTCTAACCATTATTTATAAAAAAATCATTTCTGTGGGAAGCTATATATTGCATTTCTACTAACCAAACAAGTCTCTTTTGAAGTAATAGTTTTGTGCATAAAGTAGTGACTGTTTATATTTAGTCTCAAAGTGATTTGGTCTGTTTAGGTATTAAGAGACCTTTGTAAATTTTCTGATGATAGAACTGTGTTTACACAATTTTAAAAACAACCGTCTTCAGTATTTAAATGATTTTCTTAATTTTTCATCAGTAAACTGCTCGAGTCTAGTAATTAGACTGAAATACTTCAGGCTGTCTTATCCTGTGAATAATTTATTTTTGTTGAGTAAATGTACTTGCATTGGTCAGTGCCCTATCCAGAGCAGGTTATCAATATTTGTTTGTTGAATTGAATTTTAGAAAGTGTAATGTAGTACATAACTTGGAAACTAACAAAGGTTGACATAACTTCTTGTTAATATCAAACTCCTACTTTAAACCTTAGGTGACCGGACGAGTAGTTGTCCAGTGATCTTCATATTAGATGAGTTTGATCTTTTTGCTCATCATAGAAACCAAACACTCCTGTATAATCTTTTTGACATATCTCAGTCTGCACAGACTCCAGTAGCAGTTGTTGGTCTTACATGTAGATTGGTAAGTCTTTCTATTAAAAATTAATTATATCTATAAAATTAAAGCTTAATTACCAACATAGATACCTATGTAGGTCATCATATTCATGTTAGGCATTTTCAAACATGTTTCACCAATGCCTGGTGCACCAGGTTGAGGAAAATAAGAAAACAGTTATCACACATGCTCATAAACTAACACCTCCATCCCTCCAGTGGAATCACTAAGTTTAAAAATGTGAAGCCAGATTATGCTAATAAATATAATTTCTACATTAGCATGTAAAGAGAAAGTTAAAATAATCTTATCACCATTTGATAAAAGTCACTAATAGTTTTTGTTTACATTTATGATTCCATATTTTGAAAATGGGATCAACTCAGAATGGTACTATTTTAACTTTCTGAGTACACACCTTTGGAATAAGGCTCATTTTTCTTTTCTATAGTTTTTTGTGTTTTTTAGAAAAGTGTAGTTTTTTACAAAGTCACCTTTCAGCACTGCTTTTTCTAGTGCTGTTCTTTCTATGGAATGGTTTTCTCTATCCTTCCCCAGTGCTCCAGAGCTTATGATGTCTGCCTTTATAATTAGCCCCCCTGTACATGGTTTTCCTCATATCTTATTCCTCCTTGCCAAAAGCAGCAGCATCCTGTCACAGGGGTTGAGGTGCCTTTCTTCTTGCTATAAAAATCTTCCTTTGCCCTGGCTGGTGTGGCTCAGTGGATTGAGTGCCAGCCTGCGAACCAAAGGGTCTGCGATTCAATTCCTAGTCTAGGGCCCATGCCTGGGTTGCCAGCCAGGTCCCCAATAGCGGGCGTGCGAGAGGCAACCACACATTGATGTTTCTCTCCCTCTCTTTCTCCCTCCCTCTCTCTAAAAATAAATAAATGATTTTTTAAAAACATCTTTCTTTGGTTGGAAGTGGCAGTGGCAAATGTTCTTGACCCAGGGAAGGAGCAAATAAAGGTTCAGTAGCTCCTTAGCAATGTTATCAGTCTTTTTTATTTTGATGTATCATTTTCAAACAGGTACATAAGTGTCTATGTTTATAGGGAAAAAGCAAAAGGACAGATGGAGTGGTGTCTTTGCCAGCAAATAACCTCTTCCCTGTGGAAGAAATCCTTTTTTTTTACTGACCTCTTTATCCCCCCATTACCAATTTCTGTCATTACTGTCCACCACTAAAATACCTTTTACATTCATCTTTCTTTCCCAAGTCTGGGTCCTTAGTTTTTGCTTGCATAGTGTGTTGCTTACACAGCCTTTCATCCACTTACCTATATGAGTGATATAGAACTGCTCCTTAAGAGAAAGTATGATATTCCTTTCTCTAAATTTAACTTCCTTTAATTCTCTTTTACTGGCACTGTTTTTTTCTTTAAGCTATAAAAGGATTCCAGTTTTTTCATTCACCCTCTTCTCTCTAACCCCAATCTATTAATTTTTCCTTTTTCCTTCCCAAACTGACCGTGATCCCATTTTGAGCCCTTGGATTCTTTCGTCTATATAATTGATTTCTTAACCTAGTTATTACATGAAAATCACTTGAGTAGATTTAAAAATCCATATTTCTGGGCCTCACCACAGCTTTCTTTTTTTTTTTTTTTTTTTTTTTTTTTTTTTTTTTTTTTTTTTTTTTTTTAGCTTTTTAATTTTAGAAAATTGACAGTAAACTTGATTTCTAACTTTATAAGGAAAAATAGCACAAATATATGTAGTTTCTAAAGTATCACTATGAAAAGCCAGAAGACAGTCAGTCAGTTACCACTGTCATGCTCTGTTCTGCCAGTTTCCTCTTCTGCAATTTGTTCCTTTAGTCTAGTGTGGCTTCAGCTTAAATTGTGGGTGTTTCAGTGAATGGAACTTTTCTCCATTACACATGCTGCTACTTGAGTCTTTGTTACATAAAACACTAAAGATGACATTTACATTTTTATGAATGCACTAAGTTTTTTTATTATCTTAATTTTTTATCTGAATTCTTTGTAGATGTACAAAATTCCTTATTGACACACTTAATGTTACTATGACATATAAATATTTAATAATAGTTAAATATTTTTAGCAATTATTGTAGGTCTTGGAATGTTAAAAATTATCTGAGAATAACATGATAGGTAAATGACATCACTAGGCCTACAACTGCTTACAAGTGGATTAAAGTAGTATGTAGTATGCATAACTGAATTTTTTAGAGGCTTGGTTTATTTCCAAGCCATACTCTCTTAGATTTACTGCCTTGTAACCATAAGGAAATCAAGGGAATAATTTGAGTTTTTAGAGGCTTTCATAAATTTTTTATGCTTAATTGTGTATTATAGGATGCACATGGCTAATTACAGGTGATAGTTTAAATACTTATAACTAACATTGATATTTTTTGTAACATGCATCTTACTGGAATTTCTGTTTGTTTTTAAGGATATTTTGGAACTCTTAGAAAAAAGAGTGAAGTCACGATTTTCTCACCGGCAGATACACTTAATGAATTCATTTGGTTTTCCACAGTATCTTAAAATATTTAAAGAACAATTATCTCTGCCTGCAGAATTTCCAGATAAGCTTTTTGCTGACAAGTGGAATGAGAATGTCCAGGTAACTTAAAACAAAAGCAGTAATATTTAATGTAATTTTTGTGTCTTGCTATACCATTTGAAAGCAATTAAAACTTATTAATATTTAAAATGTCTAAATTAGCACAAAGCTTCTAATGTACTGTGGCCTAAAACTGCACAAATACAAATTACACGTTTTTGTGTGCATATATTTTCATCTCAAAAGACTGTTGAAACATCATATCTTTTGAATTTTTTCTCTCAAAAGAGCTTCAGTGAGATTTTTGTTTTATTTATACCTGACTTATACTTTAAGTTTATTTTCTTAATGGATTTCTGTCATAGAACTTAATTTTTTTATTTAATAAATTTAGCAGTATATTAGCCCAGTGATTTATACCTGCCTATTCATTGCATTTCTTTTCCTTCCAGTTCTTGTAAAGAACTTGAGCTTTTATCTGATTGTGTTTATTAAGAGGCAGTCCAAAGTATGGCACTTGTGGTTCTGTTATGTGCATTGGTGAATTCGATATTGGAGTCCTGAGGTTCTTAGCTACAGAGGCACCTTCACGTGTTGTGTTGAAGTTTTACTAAACCCCTGGAGTCCGTAAATTCACCCACATTTAAATTGAACAGACTAACCTGTACAGACCATTATTATATCAACCTAACAAATTAGCATCAGTTTATCTTAGGCTGACAAAAAATTTCAGTTAGGAAGGAGAGGAGGTTTAATAACATAATTGAACAATGTTGCTAGATAAATCTCACATAGTAGAATCTTTCAAAAATATGGGTCCCGTGAAAGTGAAAAGATTGTTTTATATTAAAGCAATATTGAATTTATTCCTAAATAACAATACCAAATTAAAAGTGAGAATTTTGTGTTTATATTTCTTTTAAATCTAGTTTCTTCTCATTTTTGTTGAAGAATAATTGACAAGTTGAAAACAGTATATGTTTATGGTGTACCACTTGATATTTTGATATATATGCATTGTGAAATACCCCAGTCAAGCTATTAAACATATCCATCACCTTGCATAGATATAGTTTGTTTTGCATGTGAGAAAACTTAAGATCTATCCTCTAAGCCAATTTCAAGTATACAGTACTGTATTGTTAACCATAGTCACATCACTGTACTTCCTCATCTCTGGAACTTCCTCATCTTTCATTGCTGAAACTCCACTCTTGTTTTAATAATAAAATATAGTTTGATCATGTAAGTATTATAATTTTGACACGTTTCATTTTTTAACTTAAAAATTCATTGAACAAATTTAATCAGTGCTAAGAATACAAGATAAAAGGTAGAAGTTTCCCTCAAATGACAGCTTATTCTTTTTTTTGTTACAGAGTAGTTACTTAGTTTATAGCCATTTCAGACTTTATATACATACTAAGCTTGTTTTTACATAAAATTTTCAAGCTCTTATTTTTTTCTAAGTATATGGAATTATATGTAAAAGTGGCTAAAGCTATCTTAAAATTTAGATATTAAGCCATGGTATAAGGTGTGGGTCCTCCCTTCTGCCCTCTTCCTGGAATTAGATGTGTCTGGGACTCAGATATTTGTTAGTTCAGGCAAGTTTTCTTTGACACTTTAAGATTCCATTTTTTTAGGAACACTGTACAATCGGTGCTCCCACATTGTCCCTTTTTTCACCAAGGTCTGGAGTGAATCAGGGCTTTGGCCTCCTGGTCTTTGGATCCACTTCCGAGTGAGTCAGAGACTTTCACCTTCTACAGCTCTTTAACTGATGTGTTCTTACAATAGTGTGTTTTCTGACTGCGTTAAAGATTCAACTGCAGTCTTTCATAATCTTTAAAGGTGTGCTGTCCCAGGGCTTTTACTACTACTTTCCTCAGATGACTACATAGCCCAGGTTGTACTATGCCATCACCCATCTTTCTGTGCTTCCCAGATATGTTACATTCTGATCATCTCAGAGTGGGTATATAAAGGAAGTAAATGATGGGGGTTATCGGTGAAGCATAACTCCAGATGACTCAGAAAGTTGGGAACTATGTGGTAGTAGAGTGGCTAACTCTTAGGTTTGTGGTCCATTTTTTTGCTGGTCCTGTATCACTGAATTTAGGGGCAGGTGGTAGGAATGAATGTCAGTACTATCCTGTTATTTTTTTTTTTTACAACCTTGTAGTTCTTTTATAAGGTAATACGAGTGACAGTGGAGTGTGTGTCTCTTAGTTCTAATACTTTTTTAAAAATTCTAAACATTTTTCACCTCCTTTTAGTATTAAAATGAACTTCACTTGAAAAATATGTCAGCACCATGGCCAGAGGCCCTGTCCTGTGGGTGGGAGTCAGGAAGGGACTGCATTGAGGGAGCTGTCGTTTCTCTCAGTGCTGATTGTCCAGCAAGCTTTTCCAGTTCCAAAGTTAAACCAAAAACAGTGGTTTAGATAACAGGTCACCTATGGCATCTCATTCAGGAACATCTTTAGGATAGTGTTGAACCTGGAACTTTGAATATTTTAACCCTGCTTCATATCAGTCAAGCAGAGTGAATATCTCAGCCTGGCAGTATAAGAGAAGTAAATCCCTGTATAAAAGAGCATTTGAAAGAACCATAGCTAATGTTCCTCTAACAAAATTTTCTCAAAGTACTGTTGCAAAGGGCAAGGAAGATTTAGAAGATTTACCTATTGTCTTAAACCTTCCCTGTTTAGTTAACAAAAGGTGAGAGGTTTCCACAGGAAATGACTAGGAGATTTAGCACATGCACTGCTGCCAATAAGTTATCCCTAGAGCAGCGTGAGTCCTGAGATGCGACTGTAATCCTGTAACATTCTGCTCAGAATCTACCTGAAGAAGGCACTGGCCAAACCCTGTGCAGTCAGCACAGTTAGAACTTCTGTGGCAGCTTTGCATGAGTTCATCCAGGAAAAGAAATATATCAGCTTCTGTGAACAACGGGAGGTCTGCTTTATTTCTGGGAATTTCTCCCATGTTCCTGTAAGTGGTGATGTTAGTCTCTGTCTTATTCCCTTTACATCATTTCTGGAGACAAATATAAGAACTTCAGTCATGTTTCAAAACCTAAGATGTACTATCTTTAATAATTATCATAATTAGTTAAATATAATAGGCATTCAGTAAATGGTTATTGATAATAGCCTTATTCTCAGGTAGTTTATGTTTGAATTAAGGTGAAATTAAAAATGTGATGAGGTTGTGTTTTTTAATGTCTCACATGTAGATCCTGTAAACTTTTTTTAAATCAGATTAATTATGGAAGCAAGGAAGTGATAGCCTTTAGAAGGAAAGGGAGTTGGATTCAGACCTGAAAAAATAAAGAGATGAGCAGAAAGGCAGAATATAGAAGACTAACCCTTTGACACATGTTATTTTTTAAAAAGCAAATACTTAAAAAAAAATGAATTCTGGTAGAAAAAAACTCTTTCATCAATATTTTTGCCCCAGGGGGTTTTCTTTAGTTTTCCTAAGTGCTTTGATTGTAATACATCAACTTTATGTGTGACTTGGTTAAGAGTCAGAAATTTTAGAAGCCAAGACCACAGTTAATTTCCAGAAGTCTTTGATTTTAATTACTTTGCTTTATTTTATGTTCATCACTTTGCTTTATTTTATGTTCATCTGTTGTATGTCCAAAGGATATTTGACCCTGTTTATAATACAAAGGAAAAAGATATGTACAGTAATAACAAGTCCTTTAAAATAGAAGACCTAAAAACAATAGTAAGGGTAATGGGAACTATAACTAGGATAACATGTTTACTGAAAATACAAAACTTTATTTCATGAGACTGGAACTTCTTCCTGAATCCATATCTTCTTAACAGTGGAAGAAGTAGAAAAAGCAGTTTTAGCTCTAGAAAAGATAGAAGAATATAGTATTTAGTTTTCTGGATTTGGGCTTTTTTTCTTTTAAAAAAAATTCTTATTCTTTACAGAGGATTTTTTTTAAATTAATGTCAGTCTTTCACAAGCCTTTCTTGATTCTGCCAACTTTGAATTTACTTTTCTTTCATTAACCTTGTTTCAATGCCAAGTGTACCTTTTGTTACTCCTAATCCACTGCAGTCAGTTGACTTTCTTCTGCAAGTTTCCAAAGCCGTTAGCTTCTTCTCAAAATACATCTTAATTATACAAAGTACTTTATACATTGTTGATTACCAGTGCCTCTTGAAGTTTTCTTCCCTTTGTTTCATTGCTCTTGCTTTACTCTCTTCTAGTGTTCAGTCTGAGTTTCACTTCTTGACCACATCTTTCTCCCCACTCCTCCTGGGACATTCTGTATGCTGTGATGTCATCTCTGATTTTTTTCTTGCCCCTCTCAAACCCTTTCTCCTCTACTTCTTGACTGTTGTTTCTCCATCAAACATGTCTTTTATGTCTTAATTCTCTCCCATCTTCACACCACTTTAATTCAGACCCTCTTTGTCTCTTGTATGAACAATTAAAATTGCCTCCAAGTACGTTGTCCTGTCTTTTCTTTCTCTACAGATTACTTTACCAATAACTGAAAGTCAGACATGACTACTTATCTTCTGTCACTGTGCCACAATCTTCCAATGTTACTCAAGCTGTTCCTTATGACTGATACAGCCTTTCATCTATTTAACCTATTGGCTCATACAATTTAAGCATTCTGTATATAGCCTTGTTTTCCCAAGTATAGTAGCTCTGGTTTTCTGTTGTGTTTTGTGCTGCATTTTGAACATCCTACTAGTATCATTGTGTAGATTCCCTTTTCAGACTAGAAATTCGTGGCTAGCAAGGATTATGCTTTATCTTTGTGTCAATTAAATAATGTAAAAGGATGAGAAGAAAATCAGTAGACTGAAAATTTGATTTTGACTTTTGTATTCTGAGTAAGAGAAGCACCTATTTGATGATCAATAGAATTAACAAGGTAGAAAAACGGGAAGAATTAACAAGGTATACCAACTAGTGAGGCACAAGGTTATATTTAGGTTTTAAATTACATTATTCCTTAATTCTCTTTTGCCCCTCTCCCCCAGTGTCTCTCTGAAGATACAAGTGTGCGAGAAGTACTACAGAAGCATTTCAACGTCAGTAAAAACTTGCGGTCATTACACATGCTATTGGTTTGTATTAGTTTTGTTTTTATCACTTATTTTATTTCACCAGGTAATTATGTTCCAGTGGGAATTGGTTGAACCGGTAGGTGGGTTTGAGGAGAATTACAATGTGCACTACATGGAGTCCGCCAATCCCTGGCTGTGATATATCTCTCCTTTTATTAAGTTCTGATTTATTTCATCATTATTTTATAATTCTTACCACTCCAGTCCTGTTTGTCCATGTTTAAAGTGTATTCCAAAATATTTAATATTTTAGAGCATTTGTAAATGATATTTGGTTTTTAATTTTGTTTTTAGCATGCTCATTGTTAATATACAAAAATGTGATTGCTTTTTTAATGTTGATATACTCTACAGCCTTGCTGAATTCATTCTAGGAGTTTTTTAGATTTCTTGAGACAGTCATATCATCTGCAAATAGATTTTTTTTTCCTTTTCAATCTAATACATTTTCTTTTTCTTACTGCGATGTTTAGAACCTCTCATACTGTGTTGAGTGAGTGTAGTGAGGGTGGACATCCTTGCGTTGTTTTCAGTCTTAGAGGGAAAGTATTGAGTTCTTTAGCATAAGAATGATGTAAGCTGTAGGTTTTTTATGTATGCTTGTTATCAAGTTACAGTAATTATCATCTATTCCTAACTTGATGATAGTTTATTGTGAACGGATGTTGAATTTGCCAAATGCTTTCTCTGTGTAAATGGATATGATCTATGATTTTTCTTCTTTAGCTTGTGATATGTTGGATTACTTTGCTTGATTTTTTTTAATGTCGAAATACCTTTGTATACCTGGAATCAATCCCACCTAGTTATAGCCTTTGACAAAGTAATTATATCTTATGCTTAAACAGTGTCAATGAATGGATACTTCATTCTGAAAAATAAAGTTCTCCCTTCATTAATAGTATTTGATATTAGCCCAGTGTTTCTAGAAAATTATCTGTGGAGAATACCTTTCAAGGAAAACACTTTTTGTTTCATGAATTTCTTCTTACTCACTTTCATTTATAAAAATAATAGGTATCTTTTATTAAACAGGACATGAGCCAGACAGTAATTTTACCAACATTATGTCTTTCTTTTTTATTTTGAGGTATTTTTGTCCTTATTTTTGAAGAATCTGAGGCTTCTTGTGGTTAAATAACTTACCCTAGGTCACACAGCTAGTAGATGACAAACCCAACTTAAATCCAATGTTCTTTGGCTTCAAGCATATATCTACTTCACTGTATGATTCTGCTGTGTTTACTTACAGATTGTCCTTCCCCTTTTCTGTTTTTACTGACGACATGTAAGGGGATTTTTTTTATATACTATCTCTCTCCTTAGCAGTCCCTTTCCATTCATCTAAATAATACTGCCATTTCTCATTAACAGCTGCCTTGATTATAAGTATTTCAGGATAAAGAATTTTTAGAGTAAGGTTTTTGTCATTTATATACCGAAGTTAGATGTTATTTACTAACTTATGGAATATAGAAGATACACACATATACCATGTATATATGTATATTCATATACAAACACACTGCTCATTTTGAGAAAGTATCTCTGTCTCAGAATTGTCAACATGAAAAGTCATTATTTTGTGAATTTTCCATTACATTTCTAGTTTGAGGTAATGGCTTGAATTTGTCTTGGTTTTTCTTGTTTAAGAAAAGTTCTGGTATTGGCAGAAATTATAAAAAGAGAGAAAGTCTTGACAGAGATTAACTATAGTTCGGATAATTTTTCAATAAAAAAAATTCAGGAGTTAGTCCTGTTGTTTTGGCCCAGTGGATTGAGTGCTGGCTTATGAACCAAAGGGTCACTGGTTCAATTCCCAGTCCGGGCACATGCCTGGGTTAGCCACGACCCCGGTAGGCGATGCGTGAGAGGCAACCACACGTTAATGTCTCTCTCCCTCTAGTTCTCCCTCCCTTCTCTTTTCTGTAATAATAAATAAAATCTTTTTTAAAAAAAATCAGGAGTTAAGCATGTAGGAATAAAACACCATCATTGCACATCTGAAAATGAATTCCTGTGTACCTAAAATGTATGTGCAAAAAAAAACTTTAAAAATTTTAGAAAAAAATCTAAGCAAAGAAATACATTTGTAATCTTGAGGTAGGGAAAGATTTCTTAGAGAAAATGCACAAATCCCAAGACATAAAAAAAAAAAAAAAATGGATAAAGTTAACTACACTTATTTTTTTAAAGTCTAGACAAAAGATGATAGCACAGAATAAATGAAGTTGGGAGAGGATGGATGCAGTGCATATGATCATCGGTACCATTTGTAACATTAAAGAGCTTCTACAATAATCAGTAAATGAACAAGCTAAGAATATGAGCAAACTAGCAATATTATAGGTCACATGACCTATAATATACAAAGATGTTTAACCTCTCCAGTAATGGGAAATGGGACAGTTTAAATTCTACATACTTAAACACTACAATTAAACCTTTTTTTCCTGCCAGTCTGGTGGGTGTCAAAGTTCATATGTAATGGAAATGTGTCTGACTATTAAAAATTATTGCTGCTGATAGTGTAAAAATGTGTAGGTATTTTGGAGAACAATTTGGCAAATTGGGTACCTAAAGTAACTAAGATGCATAAGAACACATGTACAGGATTGTTTATTTGCAGTCTTACCTAACACTTCTGAAAAAAGGAAATGGAAGGTGTCCATCAATAAGAAAAGAATAATTAAATTGCAAAGCAATACAACAGGAAAAAGTGAAGAAACTATAATTGACACCTTGAGGATGACTTTGCTTATTATCTTTTTCGTTTTTTAACAATTAAACATAAGGTATCTAACTTCTGTCTGTCACTTCACCCTGCTCTGAACTGGTTGATTGGGTAGTTAGCAAGTTTGTACAAGTCACAGATCTGCCTGTGTGGTTTGGTCTGAGACTTTAAATAGTATTCTTTCTTATTTTCCATCTCTTCTGCTTGCCCTACTCCTTTTTATATGTATTTCTTTTGAGGGGTTGTAAACAAACAAGATAAGCAAATGGGAAGGGTAGAGAGAACAGCAAAACTTTTATGCTTTACATTTATGCTTTATATGGCATATGAATCGAAATACTAAATTTTAATAGAGCCAAATATGAGAGAATACTTTACCCCAGCATTAATATTTACTCTCTCATAAGAATAGACTTTCCAAATTAAAAAGTTTTGTTCAGTAATATTCCCAAATTGCCAAAGTATATATGTAAATTGTTTATTGTTTTTTTTGCTCTCCATTTCCCTAGATGCTTGCTTTAAGTCACATAACAACATCACACCCATTTGTGACTGCAGCAGATCTGATGGAGGCACACCAGCTGTGTAGCATGGACTCTAAAGCAAATATTGTACATGGTGAGAAACCTACTGGATTAATACACGGTCCAGCAGAAGTAACACCTGCTTGAGTGTTGTTGGTAGGGCAGTAATATGGGTGTAATAGTTTACAGTTTTAATTTGAACATTTCACCGAAAGTGTCATATGGTGTGCTTGAGTGTGATATTGTCATGTTACAGAATTACATGCTTATGATTTTGTGTAAAAGATTTTTTAATTAAAAACAGGTGTTATTTTTGCCGGTCCCTGTAGTATTTTTCTAGGTTTGAGTTTGTATAAAGGAGTGCTTTTCAAAATTATAATTAACATTTTGTATAGTGCTTCATACACAGAATACTTCTATATCTACTCTGCCTTTAACTCAGCCTTTTATAAAGTGTTGTCACTCCCATTTAAAGTCAAAGAAAATTGATACTCTGCTTACCTTGCCACATTGGAAATCCAGCTAAGACTGTATTGTAAGTGTTGTTGCTGAACCAAGTGCTACTGAAGATGTTGGCTTTTAGCCATTTGGGGGTTTACTTTCCCTTTTGTAAATCTAATGAACCTTTTTTTTTCTTAAAGATTTTATTTTACTTTTAAGCAAGGAGGAAGGGAGGGAGACAGGGAGGGAAACATTAATGTGTAGTTGCCTCTCGTGCACCCCCTACTGGGGACCCCTTTGGTTTGCAGGCAGGCACTCAATCCAGTGAGCCATACCAACCAGGGCTAATAAACCTTCTTTTCAGGAAGAAAATTTTAGATATAATTTCCAGGGATTTAGGGGTTCTCTGAATAATCAAGAACCCTGTGTGATTTAAAGTTACATAATGAGTGATTGCGCTTCAGGTTTTTGTTTTGTTTTGTTTTGTTTGTTTGTTTTTTACCATGGGCCATATGGTACTTGATAATATTGTCTCCAACGCTTCTAACATCTCTAAGTTTAGAAAAATCCTTCCTTTGCTGATATGAAAACTAAGCTCAGAGAAGTTGAGTAACTTGCTTAGGATTATATAGATAGTATTAACTGAAACACATTTGAACCTTGGTGTTCTTGACCTCCCCACCCCTCAAATCCATCATCTTTCACTTTATCATTCTGTTTGGAGGTCATTTATTTCAGTCTTATGTACCAGTAAGTGAACTACAATTCATAGTTTGTTTCCCTTTTGCTGTAGGTCTGTCAGTCTTGGAAATCTGCCTTATAATAGCAATGAAACATTTAAATGACATCTATGAAGAGGAGCCCTTTAATTTTCAAATGGTCTATAATGGTGAGATGAGACTTTGGTAGTTTCTTTCTGACTCTACCCCACCCGACTGCTTATTTGAAGGTACTGACGTTGTCATTGCTTTCTGTCCAGAGTTTCAGAAGTTTGTTCAAAGGAAGGCCCATTCTGTTTATAATTTTGAGAAACCTGTTGTCATGAAGGTAAGATACACTGTTATTTTGTGCAGGCAGGTATATTTTTGTATCCAATTTTATTGTCCAGTTGCCCTTGAACATACACAGCTGTTTGAACTTTGAGGGTCCACTTATATATGGATTTTTTTTTCAGTAAGTACTGTAAATGTATTTCTCTTCCTTCTGATTTCCTTAAAATTTTCTTTATTCTAGCTTACTTTATTGTAATAATATAGTATGTAATACATACGATACACAAAATATTTGCCAATCAACCATTAGTAGTAGTAAGTTTTAGATGAGTCAAAAGTTATGTAGTGATTTTTGACTGGGAGTAGGGGGTTATTGGTGCTCCTAACCTCAGTATCATTCAAGGGTCCATATTATGGTTGCACTTTTATTAATTTTGGAAAATGTTTGAATAATTTTGAAGCAAGCAGCCAGGTGTTTTAGTTTCTGGGGATTTACTGCCCTCTACTGTATGTTCCTAACACTTGCGTCCTGTAAAGTAATTTCAACAGTCTGAAATACATTGCTGGAAGCCTTGGCCCTTCACAACCCAAGGTTTGGCTCTATAAATTTAGCAGTAAAAAGAGACAAAAAATGTTGATATGAACCATTAAGAAACCAACAGACAAAAAGTCCCACTGGCTGGTGAAGGTTTTATTAGGGGGTGGGTGAGGCATGAGTTTTAAAACTTGAGGAATGTTATTCCAGTGTACCATTGTCCATTAGAAATGAAACGTGAGCCACATCGTGTAACTTCAGATTTTATAGTAGCAACGAAAAAGGGGAAAAAAGGTGAAATTACCTTTAGTAATAAATTTTATTTAACCTAATGTAATAAAAACAGTTTAATCTATAATCAGTATTAGATTATTGATGAAGTGTTTTCCTTTATTTTCTTTTATGTTAAGTCTTTCAAATTCTATGTTGTTTATGCCTATTTAATTCATTAAGTATCCATTGGAAATATTTGTTCTTTAGATTCCATAAAATTTTTAGCTACAGATGTAGATTTACATTCTGAAAGTGTTCTAAATATACGTAAAGTTTTCTAATTGACTCAACTATCAGTTTTGAAATTAAACTTGATGAAAATTAAATAAAATTTAAAGTACAGTTCCACATTTCAAATTCTCAGTACTGGTGGTTGGCTACCTTTTTGGACAGCACACAGCACTGAAGGGCTTTATGAGGAGAAACATGTTTTTCAAAGCAGTGGACCCATATATAGCCATTAGGATCCCTTACAGACAGCAGTGGTCAGAGTTTTATTTCTTATAGTAACCAAAAAATGCTGAGGCGTTGCTGTTTCTTCACAGCACAGGAAAAGGGTTCAGCATCCTGCTGGGTGGTTCTCCCCCCCTTCCTAATGCCCACGTCTGTCTGGTAGTCGCAGTGTGTGGGAGTTTTACAAGTAGAAAGCATTACCTGAGCATTTAGATTCTTAGGAGTTTCTACATTTTTAAATTAAGAAGTATTTTTGCTGCCTAGAAATATTTTAAATCTCCTTATTTTATTGGGTCCAAGTCTCTTGTATTTTTGTATTTTCTCATTTTCAGAAATGGTGTTTGAGCTATTTCTCTTTTCATCAGAAGAATTATTTATGATACATAAAGAATACTACTATTTTTCACAATAAAGCTGTAGGAATAGAAAGCTCAATTTGTGTCAGTATTTAATGGTTAGTATGGCATGATTTAATGGCCTTTTTTTCTCAGACCTTAATAAAATACCTAAAACAGTAATCAAGGTTAGAAACGGCATAATACACTAGGTAAGAGGAAGTAAACAGAGAAGAGCCTGTTAAGATGGGGAAGATGGAAGGACAACTTTCTGACGGGCTGTGACAGTCCCCATCTGACTTCTTAGGGAAACAGGGACCTGCCCCTTCTCCTTCATTCTGGTACCAATCTGCTGAGTCATTTATTTATTATTTGTAGGATCAGCTGAACAGACTTGATGCACTCTTAGGGGTCCTTTCTCCTTCCTCATTTTTTGCAGCTGTGTTAAAGTTACACAGCAAAGTCTTAGAAATCTGCTAACAAAATATTGGTGTGAATGTGAGTTAACCAAGAATAACTCAAACAGTACTGGTCTTATCAGATCTTAGGTTTTTTATAGAGAACTGGAAACCCTTAACTTCAGTACAAGGAGGAACTATGATACAGAATGAGATTGGGGGGTGGGGATCACATTGTGCAGACTGGATTAAAATTTGTTCTGTTCACATTCAGCAATGCATGGTGAGATAACTATATTGAAACTGTTTCATCTGATGCATTAGTTTTTATGAAGTTGATGGAGAGTTGTTTTTGAACCTTACTGATTTCTGTTAAGGCTATCTTCTTTTGTTTTGGCACTCTGTTATTCAACTGACCAAAACCGTTAACTGTCCCCTGGATTAACATTGTTCCTTTACTTCCCCTACTGAACCTAAACTATTTCTTTCATCTTTCAGGCTTTTGAACACTTACAACAATTAGAATTAATAAGGCCCATGGAAAGAACGTCAGTAAATGCACAGAGAGAGTACCAGCTGATGAAACTACTTTTGGATAACACTCAAATTATGAACGCTTTGCAGAAATACCCCAACTGTCCCACAGACGTTAGGCAGTGGGCAACATCCTCGTTAAGCTGGTTGTGAATATGCCCAGTGGCCTCAGTTACGGACTTCCAGGCAAACTTCTCTAAAGACTAGAAGCTATTGCCCTTTAACGACATATGTCATGATGTTTTCTTATATTTATAGACAATTACTTTTGTATTTATGGGGGAGTGTTACACATGTAGTATATTCTTGGCTGTGCCATGCCTTTAAGCAGGTACATGATTTATTATCCCAGTAATTTAAACTATGTTGTAAGAAGTTCAAAAAAATAAATGTGACTATTTTATAGGAATTGAACCAGATATTAACAGTTGTGAAGCATTTGTATATTACATTTGAAGTGTTATCTGGCCCAGCAGTTTTTATAAACCTTAAACAAAGCAGTACAGAAACAAAGGTAGGTGTTGAGATGTAAGAAGTAATCTTTCCGCACAGTGGACGGTGCTGTATTTTTTTCCTGTACCCTGCAAGGAATTTTGGATTCCATGCCAGACCCAGATCTTCTAGTTCAAAAGACTGACCAGTTTGGCTAAAGGTGGTTCACATGGAAGAAAAGACCAAAAGTTTGGACAGTTTTTCCCAGACTTCTCAAAATGTGGCACTTATACCATCTACAGAAGAATCCCTTGAAAGACTTTTTTAAAATGCATATTCTTGGGCATATTCTATGCAAAAGCATCAGAATTTGTTCATTTTTTTAACAGGTACTTTAGGAAAGTCCTGGAAAACCACTCCCACAAATGAGGGGAAATGTTTGTCAGTGTTAACTTAAACAATTTATATCTAAAAGTAGGTCCCTAAGAGAAATGTGGAAACATAAGCCAGAGGATCACCTTATAAATTCAGGAATCTGTAAACTAATACCTATATGTTTAAAGTGAAACTTAGTATAAGCATTCGTTAAGTGTCAGTGACTTACTCATTTGATCACCTGTTGTTTTCATGGGAGATGTACAGAAGGCAGTGTCCCCGGTGTCATTCAGTTTATTGTACAGTCATACCTCAGTACTCGTGAGCTTCAGAACTCATCAGATCTTGTACTCACATTTTCATGAGAGAGAAAATGTTTCAGCACTCGGCGCTTGCTCGGGACTCATCGCACTTGCTAGAACTTGTATGAGTCACAGCACCACCCCACAAGAGAAGATGTTCATCACTCGTCACTTGAAAAATTTCTTCAGTGCTGGTTGGTTTCAGCACTTGTCACAAGTTATGGAACAAATAATGACGAGTACTGGGGTATCACTTGTACTGGTGACTGTCAAAGGCCATTATGATTTCCATACTGTTGTTTACAGATGAGAAGACTAACATAGTAGGGAAGTGTCTGGAATCACACAGGCAGAAAATGACAGAGCATCGTTCAAATCAGGTTTGTGTGACACCAAAGTCCTGCTACTAAGGTTTAAAGTTCAGTAATGGTTCCTTATCATGTATTTTTTTAAAGAATGCTCTAAGAAATTATTTATCTGGTTTTTAAGAAGTCTTAATGTGGAATAAAATTCACTGCATAAAAGTAGCTCTTCAGTACACAACCTATTGTTTTGAATGTATCGCCGCTTCCTGCCCTCTGAGTCTTCAGATCACTGTCATTTGCTTTCTGCAGTCTCATTAAATCTAAGGCTTGTGTACTGGTTCTATGCAATACTCAAGATTTCTAGGAAGTATTCTGCCAAAATATTTAACATGGTAGTATCACTATTAGTAGAACCAAGGATTTTACTCTTGAGCTAAAATGTCCCTTGACTGTAGAAGTACCTAAAGAACTGACTTGAGGATTACAAATTTTTGTTAGGTGAAGATGCCACTAAAAGGCTGGGAGCCTTCATCTGCCTCCGTGGTACATGGGAGCTACGTCCAGATCCATCAGCATCCAGGTATACAGATTAAAAAACTAAGTAGCAAGGTGGGCTTTCACATTCAGTAAAACAGAAAGCAAATTAGGAAAAAAAAATAGATTAGCAAAAATTGTACAGATAAGTGTATGTCTACATTCCAGAGTCATTTTTTGAGGAGAGGAAGTATATCAGTTTTCCTCTTTGCATACTCCCTAATACAAAGAAGCTAAAGTGTACTTAGAAAACTTTCAGACTACATCTAATAAATTCTTAAACCATCATTAACAAGATAAAAACTGAATCTGAAAAGCCCTAGTAAAAAACTTTAGAGAATAATGTAAACAAACATTGTTGAAAGATACTTCCTTCATTTATAAAAGGAGGAATGCAGCCTTTGAAGAGCACGATCAAAAACCAGTGGGAGTGTCTGAGGCACTGCCTTCTGGCGTGTCCTTAGTTTGGGTCAAGAGAGTCAGGTGTGGGACAACAGTGTTAGAGAATTCAGTGCAGTTTTTACTCATGTGATTCCCTCCCACCCCCACTCCAGGTGCCCTACCAAAAACAGGATTTTATTTTTAAAAAATCTTAAACTTTCTAATTCGTGTGCACATGCATGTGCAGAGCTCTGAGGAACAAACCTGTCATCTAGACAGACTGCACCATAACACTATATATGTTGAGTGTATACCGTACTAACTCCCTGAAGAATCTGTTTTGCAGAACAGACTGGAAAAGGATTCCAGTCTTTCTGTGGATTCCATGTAGATTCCACCATGGTTTATATTTTCATTTGATTGAGAAGACAATGCAGATTCTTCCAAATCACCATAACCTAACTGTTGTCCCTTCCTTCACCTTTACCCTAAAAAAATTAAGAATCCATTGGTGTGAACAGTGACACTCCAGGTAACAATGCGGGGCGTTTCCACTCCTTTCTTCGTAAACCACCATATAAACAAAACCTCTGTAACACTAAAAATGTGAATGGAAGCTAGCTGTCTCTTATTGTTACCTGACATGAAAATACCAGAATTTGTCCATCTAATTGGTAAATGGGTTGCAAATTGGTAATCTAGTTTATATCTTTGAAGGTTAGTTCCTAAGCCACATGTTTCCTATTTCCACGTGAAAAGACAAGACAACTGATGCTGTGTAGCCTCTGGCTCCCTAAAACTGGCAGGACAAACGTAAATACTTTAGTGACAACCTGCGACAACAAAGGAGGAAAATATCACAACTGACAAGTCTCCCTTTTCACCATTATCCCCACTGCAAATCTCAAGGTATAAGCCTCACTACAAATCACAAAGTTACTATTCCCTTAAAGAACAGATAGCTTAAGAAAAAACTGCATATGCAAATCATACCATATTCATTTTTTTTATTTAACTTGGGGATGGAATGGGGATAGCATACATTTTATTTGTACAATATTTAACAATCACTTATCCAAGGTGGGGTTTTATGGGGCTTATTTTTTTTTTAGCTTTTTGTTAAATACTTGCAGAAAAAATAGCAAGTACAATTTGACAGTAGTACAACAACCTGTGTCCAAAACACTGACAAAAAATACAGAGTAAAGCTAAAATAATTGCTTTCCAATATTTTGAGAGGTAACAAATAGGATATGGGTTGAGACTGCATAAAAAATGTACTGCTGGTTGGATATCTGAGGTAAATGATGTTCAATCAAGATGCTACTTGTATCATTTTGCCCATATTATCAATAAGTAATTTTATGCACATTATACCAAATGTTCCTAAAAAGTAATTTAGAAAGGTAAAAAAGAGAAACTGGAAAATATCTGTGGTGAAGCAGTTGTTTTAAACAGTAATCAGTTTATTCCACCAAACGACAATTTCACCTGGCCAGGGTTTTCTCCCCTACCGCCTGCATTTTACCTATGGGGTGGGGGTGAGAAAAGGGGGAAGAAGAGATTCTTTTTTAATTTAATGATAGATGATTCTATTTTAAATTCCAAACTTGGGGTTGTTTCCTGATTGTATTTTCAAAAACATCACCATGAAAAAAAAAATAGTTCATGGGACCAACAATTGTGAGGCACAGTCTCTGTTCTAGAATTCACAAGGTACCTGTAATAAACATTCAAACAAGAATCACACATCACATGCTAAAAACTTCCTAGCATCTGAAATACACACAAGAGTTGTCAGGGCATAGACTTTGAGTAAAGCCAAACACTGGTTAGTCCGTCATTAGTCCTGTGGCAGTTGATCATAAAGCGTTCCTTAGACGGAGATCTGGGCAAGGTCAAGTGTGAGTTAGAGCAGCAGTTCCAACAGGTATCAGAAAGGCAAAATACAAGACGAATCATAAGCACCATACACATGAGGAAAAAATTATTGGGGTTTCAGTTCACCCCAAAACAAAGTCATATTTTTCTCATTCTTTGATCTTTCTTTTTTTTTTAGTATTCCTAGCTCAAACTTTTGTTAACTTGCCCACTCTGCACCTACTGTAAACAAACATAAAATGCCCTGCAAAAGAAAGTTTTAACAAGACTGGGTATCAGGACAGGTAGTCACTGGAACATTCTTATTTAACTTCTTTAAAAAAGTGTTTTTCTGTTAATATAGTTCTCAAAAGGATACAAGTTTTAAAATTGGTTACTTAAACTACAATACCCAGATTTCTGAACATTTTTTTCTAACATGGAGAAAAATTTATCTTGTGAATAACTGGTCTTATAAAATTTACCTTTAGTGCTCACAGAAGCCAAATAGCTGTAATACTCCTTTTGTTTGGATTGGATTTTTTTAACATTTTAAAATGAAGATTAAATGTTCAGAATAGATATAAATGTCTTCAGATGATAATTTCTATGTGTGAACTATTCTCATTTTCCTTTCTTGATTAGTTTCAAAGTGGAAGCAAAATAAAATCAAGAAATTGAGAGGCAAAGTACTTTTTGAAATAAAGAAGTGAACTCAACATTGAAATGGAAATTCTTAAAAATAACAAGACAACTTGGGCGTGTGATGTGATGAGAGAATGTTCTGCATGGTGTGTGGTGCACAGACAGTGATGCTCTTACTCTTCTTTCCCTCCCTGCTTAGAGTCTGGTGACCAATGTAGTGCTTATTAATAATGTAACTTGTTTTTCCCAGAGAGTAAGTTCGTATTATATGTAAAACATACTGTGTGGTTAAATAGCCATTTGATGATAACACTCACAGTGAGCTCTTGATAGTGACATGTAAGAAATTATTTTATAAAATTAATGTATGGATTTTAAAATGACCTGACAAAAAGTACATAGCATAATACTGGCTATTTGTTGGTGAATAATCTAAAATTTCAGGAAATTGATGTTTTACTTTGGCCTGTATGAATTTGAGAAAATCCAATTATATTCTGACATTATATTGTTTTGAAAAGCACTTCAGCGCCTACCAACAATTCCATTTTCTTATCAAGGATAAGGCATGAACTACCTTAAAATAATATTGGAGTTAGTTGTGAAAGCAATTTGCAGGAGGAGACTAGGCTGTGTCACCTGTGTCAGCATTGGTTACCTCTAAATGTCATTGCATATTTTAAGTTAATTAAGTTCAACTTGTTATCCCTGATTTGTTTTAAAGCAGTAACATCTGAAATCTGTGCTTAAAGTTTACAGTCTCTGTCCTAGGGTAGTTCTTTACATATCACAGACATCAAATATTACTCTGACAAGATGGCACCAAGCAGAAATGTGATAAAGTTACAAGTCTCAAAGCAGAGAGTGAGGAATTCTGGGTAATGACACTTCCTGAGGTGATCCTAAAACAGTGATAAAGAATATCCCACACACTGTTTGATGAAAAAACAAAAACACAATTTTACATATATAAATAGGAAAAAAATCTATTTTAAAAGAATAAAAATGAAGAGCTTTCCAGTGTCACAGCTCACTTAAAAAATTTTAAATCATGCTTTAAATTTTCAAATTTCCCCAAACACAGCACACCTAAAAAAAATACTTAGGTAAGTATGCAATATTTTGGGAACTAGATATAAGATGAAGCTTTAAAACACGGGAAGAAGTGGAAAATGACATTTTTTCATTTCAAAACAACAGCACTATTTTTCCCCTTAAATTACAAGCTAGCACAAGAAAAGCTAAAACACTGCTTTACGAATGGCCATTTACTGTTGGCACTAAGCATAGCTTACCTTTTTTTCTTAAATAACACAGTGAATTTGTAATACCTTGTTACAAAACATGGATCGGTTTATTCAAATTTTGTTAGTGTTTTCAATGATATAATTTAGCAACCGTGGAACTGAGGTATACCTTGTTGAGGGAGGTTAAAGTAATGCTTGGAAGCCTCTTTCCTGTGCCCCACTTTGATGACTTTGTTTATGTACACAGAACAGCAGCACACTACACATTCACAAGCTGTGTCATATTGGCATTACAATAGTCATTTATAGAAACACAACAGCAAATGCAGTAAAAACAAGTTACCCTTTTAAAAATCTGAAATGAAAAGTTTTTGATTTAAAAAAAAATAGCAGTAGTTCATTTAAGGAATTAGTGTCTTCTGACAGACATTAAGAAATCTGAAGTCAGTTTTCAAACACTTGATTAGCCAGGTCCAAAAGATCCTTGATTTGGAGAGGGCCACATTCTTCATGTACACTTTTTGAAAAGTTCATAGAATTTGCAACGTTTCTCTTAGTCTCACATCCTTCACATCTCTGCTACAGGCAACGTCGTAAATCTCCCAGAGCCACAGTTTTGAACGAGGGTCTTCTTTTCGACATGTCCAGGAGACATCCTACTCATTTCACACAAAATAAACTGTGAGCAGTTCCATTAGCTTAGCAGCTCCAGTTCAGAGTCCTGTTTCTCAGCGTGTACACATGGTGCAACCATCATAGACTAGATTCTTTGGGAGGAAAGTCAACATTTGTCACCATTGTGACCACTGTTACAATGTCCTCTGTGGTAATGATATTTGTTAGTCTTTGCATCTGAGTAATTCTTTCACCTACACATCCCGCTGATAGCCTGGCTTCCGCATCATGATCCCAACATTCTTCTATTGTTTCACAGAGCATCGCCATTCCCTGAAAATGAAAAACATCTTCAAATACCACAGCAATTTTTGTTTTCTATTATGAAATAGAGTAAAACTTCCACAAAGAAATTGGCTGTTTCTGTGGATTAAAGAAAGTATCAAGAATATCAAAGTCTTGTATTTTTTATCAATGTTCACTTTTGAGTATTTTATACAAGAAAATTAAGAAAAGCACTAAAATTTTTAGCACTGGAGACTATCAAAATAGTTGATGAACTGTTTTATTTCCAAAAGTTCCTATCCATTGTTCATAAACGAAGACACTTCTGAGCAAACCCCTGAAATACATTCAAAACAAGGCTGAGGTCTAATTTTTGTTTTCTTAGTTATTGATCAGCGTTTCTCTCTTGCAGTTAAATAGAAAAGTTAGAAAGCTATCCTTGAGAATTCCATACCTAGTTTTATCCATGTTCCTAGTTATACCTAGACCAAAATAACCAGGGCAATCCTATTCTATCCTTTGCCTACCTAGTGTCTAGTTTTAGAGCATCCTTAAGAACTTGAAAATCTTCCAACCACAAATCAGAAGACTGAAACAAATTCCCATGGAGAAGGAAAAACTGAGTGTTTCACTTTTTAAAACAGCATCATGTAGGAAGGCGGTAATCAGCAAGGTTACCTAACCATCCACAGGCTCCGAGCCAGGAACTCCTTTTCCTGGGAAGCTTTCCCAACAGGAGACAAACTCATCCACACAGGACCATGGATGAGAGTCCTATAAGCCTCTGACTTCACCATCTCATGAGTGTTATGCAAACACAGCCCTGGTTCTGTTTCTAGAATAGAATATCCTGTACAAAGATCACCTCCCCAGAAAATCATTCCAGAAGAGAAATGTGCAGAGGTATAAATCAGTCCTCTGAAAAGCATTTTATTCATATTTCAAGTGAAGCAAAGTGTATGACTTACAGCGTGTTTCTGCCAATAATCTCTTAAAACAGGCCTCTTTTTTTTGTGAACAACAACCTCCTGCATGTCTTCAAGAGATGGATGCTGGCCAATTTCTTCCTCAAATGGCAACATGTACTCATCTACAGGTCCTAAAATGTAAAAGAAAAAAACCAATCATGTTAATTCATATCTTCCTGACTTCCAAAGTAGAACACACTTTAAAACACTATCACCTTTTACCAACTGTTACGTGCTGTAATGGCAGGAGAGCAACAGACTCAACTGGACTTACACCACAGTGTGACCCAAATGAATTTAGGAGAAAGCAAAAAGTCAGATTTGGCATGTAACTCTGCTAAGAGTTGTGTAAGGAGCGCTCTCACCTACTGTATAAGGAAGGGGTGTGTCCATTTGTATACAAGACACAGGGAACCACTGGTATTTGCAAATGTAGTATCCTTTAAGGTACCCACCACTCTTTCAATTCAGATCAGACTGTAAATAGTGGTGCTGCCATCTCTGAAGATTTTGGGTACAATCTGTTGTAACCATATTTATTCTATGAAAATGTTCAAACTCCCAATGTGCATGCTCCACATGAGCAATTATGTACCTCAAAGTCATACTACTTATCAGCTCTCAGAAGAGCTGACAAAAATACATTTAGTTATCTTAAATCATACTCTCCAGGGTTCCTAACAAGTCAGAACATGCCTTCACAGACCAGCAAGATTTATTCAACCTTAATGGTTCCTTTTTTCTAAGACCCACTCAAATAGGAAAATGCAGCTAGGAATGTGTTTACATCTGATGAGCATTTCTCCTGACCAGAAACCACGTTATTATTTACTTCCATTTTGACTTCACAGATTGAAGGTGGTATTCACATCTATTTTACAAATAAGAAAGAGGTCAGAAAAGTCCCATAATTTGCACAAGAGCATAGAGCTAAGTGGTAGAGTTGGAATCTGAACCCATCTGAAGGACAAGTCTGTGCTTTAACTGTGCTGTGTCCCCTTGACAGAAACCTGTCACTGATCAGCAATGGCAGTGTCCAGACGTGTCTCAATATAAACATAAACTTCGTACAAGCTCTTTGCACGTAATTCTTCTGGATAGAATATAAGTTACAACAACCCTGAAGGAGACCCTCTAATTCCACATTCTCCAAATGTTAAGAACCCTGGATGCCTGGAGAGGGCTCTACTGAAGCACTTCCAGTGACAGAGGGCTGACTTGCTAGGGCACCTTTCACACCATGGCTACTTACTCAAAGCTGCTCTGCAGGGCAGCAACACAGGCACTGACCCTGTAGAGCTTTAAGATGTGTCACTGCCAGGCACTAACCCAGACATACTAGTCAGAATCTGAATTAAGATTCCCAGGGCTTTGGTGTGCATTCCAGATTGAGAATCACTGAACTGAATCAACAATTAGCTATCAAGAAATTTCCAAGTACTCACTTTAGCAACATTCACACTGACTGCCCCAGCCTCTGACTGAGTAAGAAATGCCTGACCTGCAATGAATACTTCAGAGCACGTGCCAGGAAGCTGAGAAATGTCAGCATCCATCCTTCTCTGCAAGAACTCCCCTGATCAACTCTCCTCCCCAATAACAAAGCCATTTCTCACTCTACACTCCCATAACATTTCCTTAGATTTATTTCTCAGGTATTACATTTACACAGAAATATTTACTGAATATCTATGTACCAAGCACTGGGCTAGACAATCCACACTTACCTCACTCTAGAGTTAAATAGCCCAGGAAAAAACTAATCACCTTAATGAAACAGTAAATTACTGAATGGCAGAACCCTGTGTATACTCCATAAAATATCCAATGGTTTGTTCTGGAGAGTTCACATTAATGAAGTTCTTATGAAATGTATGTTCTTATATGATGCCTCCCATTTCATCTCCTTCCCCTTCCATAAGCGCCCATAATAAATGTCTTCCTCTTCCATTTATAGTCAAAAATACACTGAATACCTTACTCTTCTTCCTGTAGACTTCTAAGCTTAGATTATATCCAAATTGCTTCAAACTTTCTTAGGTTCTGGATCCACTCCTGTGCCAAACCCCCAATTTTGCAAGAATGAATGGCTGTCCAGAATTCCTGAGCACACTAATAAATTCCCTTAAAAGCATTGTACCCCTAATCAAATTTCATATACCCTACACCAGCGGTGTTACTCATTTTCCCTAGGGGCCATGTCAGCCTCGCAGTTGCCTTCAAAGGGCCGAAATAATTGTAGGACTGTATAAATGTATCCACTCCTTAACTGTTAAGGAGTTGAAATTACATTCGGCCCTTTGAAGGCAACCACAAGGCTGACATGGCCCCTGGTAAAAATGAGTTTGACACCCCGCCACACACTAAGATTTGTTACCATTACTTCAGTGAGTATTCTTAAAAAAACAGCTTAAGTTGATTATACCTTTCAAAATATTCAACAACATAATTTCTATGGTTTTTCATAATCTGCAAGGAAGTTTTTAGGCAATTATAAATTAAAATCTAAAACACCAGATCATGTAAATTTACATTTGGGAGTTCAACAGAAAGTTTGCCTTACATTCTCACATGCGAAAACTATCGCATAATTGAAGGGACTTTAGGAGGAGCACTAAAGACAGAGTATCCTGAACACCATAAATCTATCACACCAGGAATATACAGTATGCAATTTTATTATCAATCAATGCAAATATTTATAGGACTTGAACAAGGAGTTCAAAAACAAGAACAGGAATCCTTAGAACCCAGGTGCTGTGCTAGCAAGCACTTAAAATAATTGAAAGTCCTTCAAAGTTTGAAGGAGCCAGAATTTAACCTGTGGTAAATCCCCATGTGTGCTCAGTTCTGTGCCATGGAGGAGAGACTGTTAGATTCAATCTGGTTGGTTAGGTACATGGGTAGACTCAGCCTGAGTGTCCTAGAAGGCAAAATCCCCCAACTCTACCTGCATCTCTTCAAACCACAAAAGCTGGCTTTAGAGCCTTGGAGCAGGACCCCCAGGGGCCAACCAAAGCAGCAGCCCTCCCTCTATATCTGGATCAGAGTTTCAAATCTAGGTTTTATCATCTGCCACTTTGAGGCCAAAACAGGCAAGCTACTTAATTTCTACTTAAAGCTGAACCTCAAATTCCTCTTTTGTAAAACAGATAATTACTACTTCCAAGGTATTTTAGGAAATAATCTAAAGGTATGTGAAGTGCCCAGCAAAACATCTGGCAATGGTAGAATGATCAGTGCATCCTGCCTTCATTCTCTGCCTCCCGAATTCTCTTTAAGCTACCACCTCTTGGAGTCTGTTTAAAAAAAAATAAAAATTTGTACATTAAAATACTGCCTTTGTAATTATCCCTCTTCATACATGTGTAATATATATATATATATATATATTTTTTTTTTTTTTTAAACGTTTCTCCCCTTACCATCTGCAGCAGTACAGCGAGAAGCCAGTTCCCACAGGACTAATCCCATGGCATACATATCTATCCTCAAAAACGCATCCCTTTGGAAGTTTATAGCGCCCTCTAATACCTCTGGGGCCATGTACCTCCGGGTACCAACCTGAAAAAGATGTGGAAAGCAAGAAATATTCATTAACGTTATGAAATAACAATCTTGTAGAAAGAATCAGAACTAATCTTGTAGAAAGAATCAGAACTAAATGTAGTCTAATATCAGATAAAGTAACTAGATGAGGCCCACCAGACTTGAGAGTCAAGTAGAATTTTACTCCATTTCAAATAATGTCACAGCCAAGACACTCACTAGAGAGAGCAGCAGGCTCCACCACAGGGACTGACCGAACAAAGAGGGTGCCGTGCAGCTCATAAAAAACATGAGGTAAATTTATAAAGGCCGATAGAGAAAAATCCCCCAAAATACTATAGGATGAAAACATCAAGAAACAAAGCAGTGTGTGTGTATATATATACTAAGATCCTTTCTGGGTACACTTAATAAATGTATCAACATTATGCTTAAGAATTTTCTCCTCCTCTTCTAGAAGTAATCACAAGAAGATGAATAATAATTGTGGGGAGAAGGATGGAATAGAGAAAAAAACAGTTTTAAGTTGTAATTTTGCATAATGTTTGAAATGTATCTTTTAAAAAAGTACTTTAAGGGTTTCTCTTTCTCTGTATTAAGAAAACTAATAATACAAAATGTGGAAAGAATTAACCAAAAAAGGATGGACAAACTTGTTAAAACTCTATCTGTACAAAATCTATATGTTTATTCATTCATTGTCTTGGAGTTCTCTATTGGTCCGTCCCTGACAATTTGGTTATTTCACCGTAATGTTAACAATGGTTACTAAGCTCATACAGCTAGCTTTGGTTGGTGCTTGACAACACTCATTCATATATGGATGCCCAAGAAGCTGTGAGCTAGCCAGGTGATCAGAATTTATTTGAGTAGTGGACCTAGGGAGCACCCAGATAATGGCATTTCCAAAGAGCTCCACCCTCAGGTGACTGTGATCTCTGGACTAGAATTGTGTGATTATCAGCAAATGTACAGATAATAAAAACAGGTTACTAAAATCCTGAAGTTCAAGTTTTTAATTCATTTAATAAGAATAGTTTAAAGTAAAAAAAAAGCTTAATTTTTTCTACTTTAAATAACTTTTAATTGTACAATAGTGCAATATTTAAAATGTATAAGAACATGAATTTTTGCATTTTTATATTTTCTGCTCCATGAAATGTAAAGTCAAGGAACAACTGATGTAAGTAATTAGTTAGTTTTACCTCATCATGTAACCCAACTGTGAAAGTGTAAAAAGATATGAATGAGTCCCAACATTTTTCCTTATAAAAATAGGGGTGGAAGGTAACAAGGTACCAAAGGATTAAACTATTCACTGAGTTTAGTCTTATGAAATCACACAATAACCACAGAAGTTTGTCCCGAGGTTTCCCGCACAATCCCCCCTCTCAATGACATTCTCCACGAAACTGCCTTTGTTTCCCAACACATTTGGTGTCAGCCTTTCTAGAACTCTGACTGCTGACCATTGCTCCAAACTGAATGCTTAAATCATTAGTCATTATTGCCGAATCTGTTGTGTTATGATTCTCTGATAACTGTGTTCTTGGAAGTTAATAGGATACGCCAGAGAAAAAAGAAAGCTGAGAATTAGACGACCAAATAATCTGCATGATTTGAAAGAAGAAGAAATGATCACGCCACAGTCTAAATCATTTGGCTTTGTAAAAAAAAAAATGTCACCTTTCAGGTCAAACTGGTTTTCTGATTAAAGTCATCTTGCAGGAGTGACAACACCTTTTCTAGCCTCACAGTCTTTGAGAATAAAGTGTATAGATGATGTTCTTTCTCCTTTGGCTTCCTTAAAGGCTCCCCTTACAGAGATCTCCGTGTGCAGACCTGGACTAGAGTCAGGCTCCTCTACACTCAGGCTTTACAAGTGTTTTGAACTCTGGAGAGAATTCAGAGAAAAGCTATAAAATTGACTAAAGAGTAAATGAAGACCAAGAAACAAGATACTATAATTGCTGTCTGGAAAAATGGGTAGTAGATCTTAATACACTGTAGCATGAACAGTGACTGATTATTGTTCCATTCCTCTTAAGATAGTGAAAGGACTAAAACTGAGTTAATCTAAGAACTCCCTAAGAAAGAGGTCTAGTAAAATGTCTTGGATTCTCCTTTGATTAGTTTTTAAAATAGAATCCCATCACATCTATATTGGTTATTTTATGAACTATTTGATCTAAACCACTTGAGGTACTCACCAGTCCATCACCATTGTATGAAAATATCTCCTCAGCAAATTTAATATATTAATCTTAAGATGGTCATTTTACATTTGAATGCCGATCTAATTACCACCACCAATATTTTAAACCAATTCAATCCAGGTATGCCATGCTAAGAAAATACGGGACAAGATATTTTTTTCTTACAAGCTATAGTTACCATTCTTACCTGTCCATGAGTATCACCTGCAGACTTGCCAGCCTCAAACTTTAACGCCAACCCAAAGTCAGCAATACAAGCTGTCAGATTGTTTTTCAACAGCACATTTTTACTTTTGATGTCCCTTGCAAAAAGAAAGAGTATTCAAACTAAGTTTAAACAAGGTACATCTTTTAAAATTTTTCATTGAAAGTAGGAAAGAGGGAGACTATGTATGCTATAAAAAAATAGTTACTGGGAAGTATGAAATACAGAAATAGTGAGGAGAAAAAGCCTAAGCTACGTCTCCAATCAGCTTGAAGCACAAGAAAGAATACAGTGACAAACTCCTATTTATAACATGGACAATAAGAAGGAATTCTTTCCTTTCTTTTAAGATTTTTTTAAGATTTTCTAAATTCATTTTTAGAGAAGGAAGGAAGGGAGAAAGAGAGAGAGAGAAACATCAATGTGTGGTTGCTGGGGGCCGTGGCCTGCAACCCAGGTATGTGCCCTGACTGGGAATCGAACCTGTGATTCTTTGGTTTGCAGCCCATACTCAATCCACGGAACTATGCCAGCCAGGGCCAGAAGGAATTCTTTCCATAATGCAGTTTAATAAAGAAGTGCCACTCTTTACTATGCAGCCTACATGTTATCTATGCCATTCCTATCTACCAATCATAAAACTGCTGTTTTCTAAGATAAGAATATAGCAGAGTTTATCGTTAAAAACTCCCATTAAAACAGAACTTTAAAAACCAAAATTTAAACCTTTTCAAAATTAGCTGAATCATGGCCTTCTCTGGTAGAGGTCTACATTTTAGAACGGTCCCTTATTTTAGTGGTTCTTGTATTCCTCAGCCTCACTGCACAAAAGCATCTCTAGGAATATATAATGGAAATTTTGCACCAAGAACATACAAGCTGGATCCTGGTGTTCTGGACAGAGGAACTGTCTTAAGGCAACCAGATGTCCTGTGCACACCATCCTCAACTGGTCCATCCTAGGATTACTATACCTAAGCTAAACACATCTGTGCCATGAACAGTGGTTAAATTTGTGTGTATGGGAACCAAGAGTGGGATAGAGGAGGCACAGGAAAACACTCACAAATGCTACAAAACCAATCAGTTTTAGACTCAAAATTTTTTAGGGATGGTAATCCTAATAACCTTAGGGGTTCGGTTCACTCTAGGATGGAATGAGGTAAGTAAAAATCCAGGAAGAGACAGTAAGACTGAAGCTAAGAAGAAAAGGGAGCTATTTCTAAGGTAGAAATTTCTAAAACCAGAATCTATATGAGAGCTGGCTTTAAAGTAATCCTCCCAGTAACCTAAAACACCACCTGGTGCCTGCCACTCAACTATATATTTTTTAAATGAGTAAGTTTATAGCTACTTTTAAAGCAACCATCTTTAAATTGAGTACTACAAGATGACAAATTGGTCCCATGTTTGAAGAAATTAAATACACAGTGACAAACTGAATCCCATGTTCAAGGGAACTGATGTTTTCCCTTTTGAGGAAATAACTATTTTGTCCAAGTATTATTTCTTTCCTGAAAAAGGCAATTAAGTAAACCCTCCTGTTCAAATGGTGCCTCCTGCCACCTCAGCTCAGGTAGTGATCATATGGTCACTCAAAACATAAGCAAAACAGATACTTCTGAATTGTATCACCTTATCCCTGTTTGTAACCATCTTCAGAGCTAATCATGTTTTGAGATTAAACACATATACCCTTTGATTTAGAGAAAATACACTTTTATTCTTAACCATGCTTTCAAAATTGAGACTAATTAAAACATGAATTGGTAATTAAAGTAATGATGACTAACAAGCTAATGATGTTAATATATACATTATACAAATTATTTCCTAGCCAATCTCAAAACTAATTTGAAAAACAAATGAAAATCATTCTACCTCCCACAGCACAATTAGATAACTAGGGAAAAAATGAATTTTGTTCAGGGATTAAATGTTTAAATAATAAACAAGTACTGGCTTATTTGGGAAAATAATATAAATTTAGCTCTACCTGTGAGATATGGCAGGTTTGTGGCCATCTTTTAGACCAGGTATATCCTCATGTAGATATGCCAACCCTCTAGCCATGGTTTCTGCAATATGACACAATTCGTTCCAAGAGACCACATTAGCCTTAAGAAAGTCTGACAGTGAGCCCTAAAGGGGGGAAGAAAAACAATTTATGCTCTTGACAAAAGCCGTTTGTATATGGAGACTTTCCTCTTTTAAGAGGCTATGGAAGACAACATACTTTTTCTTTTGGTAAATAATATACAAAAAACAGTCTGGAATGGTTCAAGTTTCACATTAATGAACGTTTGACTGGAAGTAAATATCACAAATCTTCAAAGATTTTCTATAGGCATAGTTGGTGGGTCAATTTCCCCATATTTAGAAGGCAAAAGTTAAAAAAAAAATGACTAGTAGAAAATCTAAAGTTCCAGAAAATATTTTAAAAGTTAAAATATACTGACTACAGAGATGCTATATCATAGGTCTAGGAGAGCACAACATTCAGACATATAAACAACAACTTGCACAAAGAATCCTTTAGGAATTACTGCCATCTTTTTAAGAGAAGTGAAAGAGGCACTTATATCTGACACTGATGGACCCAATGGCCCAGAAGGGCACAGTCTCCTGCCTCACTAATGTGTTTTTCATACTGACTCTGAAAGCAGGAAAATGGCCAGTGTGCTCCGGTACTAATTACCCTACAAATGAGTGACAGATCAAAGATCAGATAAATTTCCTGATTCTAGTTTTATCACTAAGCTATACTCATTAAAGAGTTTTACAAAACAGAATTCAAACTGAAAAAAAAAAAAATGGCACATTTACTAAGCATTGGTTATATTAAAATAATTATTTGTAAGAGAGGTGATTGCAGCATAAGAAATGAGGGACAAAAGACTGGTGTTATAAACAGAGGGTCAAGGTGAAAAAGCCATCTTTGCTCTTTTATTAAAATAAATTATTTTTAAAATAGATTTTTATTTATAAATTCTAACCAAGGAGAATAGCACACTGTTCCCAGAAAAATAAGGCAGAGGGATGTGTAACCAATATTAGGTAGTCAAACCAACCCTGACTTTACTGAGTCAAACAGGAAGGAGTTTTACCTTTTCATGAAATGCTGTGATTAGCCAAAGATCAACATCGACACTGGTGCCTCGTTTTTCTGCACCAATGAACTGTAATATGTTCTCATGCTTCATTCCAGGCAAGCTGTACACTTCGTATTCATTTTGCCAAGACTGTTTGTCCTACAGTCAAAAAGGAATAATAGTAAGAATGCAAAGAATAGAGTAAATAAACCGTATCCAAAAATCACTCAAGTTTTAAGGCAAAAACAAAGTGTTAAAAGATTCTTTAGTTTTGTTTTTTAATAAAACTCTGATAATAATACCAAAAGCCTGCCCTCCCTCATACCCTCAAAATAATACTTTTCTGTGTTTCCAGTTTGGAAACACACCAGTTAATCAGAAATGCCGCACCACTGTGTCTAACAATGACAACACATTCTGCTGCAAGTTAGCACCACAGGGTAATTTCATCACGGAGTGGGGTTGTTTGTGTTACTGTTCAGAATAATCTCCCTGACAGATGAAATTCAGGCAAAATGACTTCATCTAATTAGAAAACAATTTTTTCAAAGACATTATATCAAACATTCTTAATAAAATGCTTAGATACCCTGTAAAGTCAACAAGAGCACAATGGAGTATAAATGCAATATACTAATTTAAAATACTACACACCATTTGTGCCTGCAATTGATCTATGCCTACTATGTATCAACTTATAAAAGTTTTAGTTTCTTTCCACAGTAAGAGAAGAATAGGTAAGGCATGACTGCATCCATAGTTAGGGACCCTCTGGATCCAAAGAAGGAACCTTCGGCAAGTTACATAACCATTCAGTTTTTGCCTCATAAAGCTCTTGTATTATATGCATACTGTATGTTGTATATGGGTAATATATACACATGTATTAATGAGAACTCATATGTAAGCACCTCTACCTGACACAATGGAAGCATTGAATAAAATGTTAGCTACTATTATTGTCACTAATCTTACATTAATGTCACCCAAATATTTGCAGATCTTGGTACAACGGAACAGACTCTTCCTCTAAAAAATAAACTATATAGTATCGCACTTATACCAAAAGAAAAATATAGGAATAACAAACTTTTTCATCGACTCTTAAGAAATAGGCTTTAGAAGGGACAAGAAGGCTAAAATCTAGGTATATTAAGCAAAGAAACTGATTGTATGATAACACTCGAATAAGTCTACTGTCTAGGTGTAGCGATGAAGCCAGCATCACCCAGCCTGGCCAGGACCACAAGCCCATGTATGGTATTAGCCACAGAGGTGTATTAGACCAAGGTTTTAGAGGTCAACCCTCCTTAAAAACAAAAATTCAACAGTAAACCAATTATTTGCAGTCTTGATTCACTGCATCTGAAAATTCACCAAATAGAAAATGAAATGATTACACAAACACTCAAAGTAGAACAAAAATGATAGTTTGGTAATACATTTCCAAACAGCAATTCTGAAACAAAGCACACTATTCTTTTACTATTCTGTTTGCTTTTTCTGATTGTGTCAATGGGAGAGGAAAAGTTAACCACTCAGACAATGATTACATTTGTATTAGAATACTCATCTTCACTTTGTATTTCTTTAGAATTTTTATTGGCAAAAGATCTATACGTTCATTTATTGTAATTCCACCGTTATAAAAACATACTGACTAGTGTACCATTAATTCCGTTTCTCAGAGGAGAGGGCAGACACAACAGGGGTAATAACCACTTTCCCTAGTATCACAAGAACCACCTTAAAAAACATGGCCTGTGTTCCAGGCTGCTTCTGAATTACAATGACCTAGCCAGTTGCATGTTTTAAAAAATATATACAGATTAGAAAACTAATCAACATACCTGTATTGGAAATATTTTCACAGCTACATATTCATTGAGCAACTGGGCTTTCCAGACACAACCAAATCTTCCTCTTGCTTTCACTTCTAATAACTGCAGTGGCTTCAAACCTAGTAATGGAGAAGGTGGGGGTGGTCCTGGGTCCTACAGATAAACAACAGTACTAATATTAAAAAGCAGCACTTCATTCGTGTAACTTTAAATGTGAGGAAAAAAGTGAATAATACTGAGGAATCAACTGACAGAAACAGTAAACACATACAAGTAACATTAACTTCAATGTTACCAAAACTGAGTTCTCAAGCTTTACTAATTACCTATATGATCACAAGGCAAGCAATTTGAATTAGGAGTTTTCATAACATTCAGCACTATTGCTATATATGTACAGCAGGAGAAAATATCTGAAATCTTTTTTATCTAGTATCACTAATTTCTCAAGATTTTCTGTGGCCTCTAGGACACTACTAACAGTATTTCAATAGAGTCATCCAGTGATGACACAGAATGAGGATTTGAAAAGTGCTGGATACAGCAAATCCAGGCTGTGTCTCAAAGAAAACCTCTCTTCAAACTCCCCTACTTTCTCTAATTTCTATTTAAATCTTTTCTTCATTTAATCTCAGAAATATCCAGTCATTCTCAAACACATTGCAGAGAAGTATATCAAATAAAAAGCACATAACAGAAATGTCAGTTAATACTGCTATAGTAAAACTGTTCCATTCACTTAAATTTTTCAACCTATTAACAATTCATCCCTTTGCTTACAATTATTTCCCAAAATTGAATGTGAGGTAAAATGTGTTAGTGTTCTAGGTCTGACTGGCAAAGAAAGAACAAATAATAATCCAGAAAGTGAGTAGTTATCACAGTAGATAAAGTAGGGCAAAATACAGAGAAGTGTACTGCTACAGTTACTTTTTTTTAATGGAGCAAATACAGCATGCAAATAGGAGTATGGCATTTACAGAGGACAAGGGAATCCTTCCTATACAAAGTAAAGTGACAACTCTTCACTGAAAGCATTTTATCAGTTCAGTATCTGCAAGGAACAAAAGATATAGGAAGCCTTTTGGAAATTTTCCAGAGGAAAAAAAGCAATGAAAATGTTTGAACTGCATAATGAGTATTGCAGGAAGCAACTAAAATTTTGTGGCTACAGTGACAGACACTATGACACTGGTGGAACATCAGACACTTGAAAACAGCATGTCTCCCGTATCAGGGCATCTCTCTCTGCTTTTCTTCTCCCGGAAAAAAAAAAATGTCTCCTCTTCTTAATGCCTCAAGACTGTTAGCGCACCGCTTAGGCATTATTCACCCCACTGGTGCCACTCAAAAGTTAATGTCAACATTAGAAGGACCGTCAAGAATAGAAACAATGCAAGGTATTAAAGAGAAAAAATATATAATTTCTTCTTCTACACTAAAGTAGACAATCTTTGCAAAATGGTTTCCGAATTCCTATTTCATTAGAGTAAGTTAAACTACGAGACTTTCTGTGACTCATTTCAACTTCAGTATTTATTTTTTAATGTCTACAAAAGTTGCTTTTCTATCACACATTCAAAATATGAAAGGTTAGTAGAACTAAAGGGTGTTTTCATTTAGCAATGAAGAATCAAGGAGGTCAGATACAAATCTTGTAGAAGTATGGCCCCTAAAGTTATGGTCCGCAGTGGGAGGGGACACAAGAATCTCTGGGAAGGTTTTATTAAAATCAACCCTCCCTATCTCATTCCTTGACGGATCCTTTACACTTGTAATACAGGATTCTACTGATACAATTTGTTACTTATGTGAATGTGAAGTTAAGGAGGAAAAAGTTGAAAACTACTCTTCTAGAGGCAAAGAAAACTCAGTGCTTGAAGTCCAAGAATTGCTGGATAACTGAATAAAATAATAATTATGCTAACCAAAAAAAGTTTAATTTGAAAAACTTTAAATAACTACAAAGTTAAAGTCAATCATCTCCCCTCCTTTAGAGGTAAATTAGAAAACTTGAATTTTCAAAGCAGGATGCCAGAAACTAAAGTATACAGATAAGACCTGAAAACTGAAGGAAAAATAACCAGGTAAAGAGTAATATGGCTCTAATTATAAACACTAAGATTTTTCAACAACTTTTATATAAACTGACTGACAATGTCTCACTAGGTAACACATATATGGCCTATTCTCGGTTCTAAAGAGAACCATCCACCTGGATATGATTGTCTATGTGATGACTTCACTCCCATGTCAAATTAAGACTATGTCAGCAGTTTAAAATGTGATTTAATATAAAATTAAGCTTACTTTTAGGGAAAATAGAGTAATTTTCAATGCTCAGGAAAAAAAATCATTGAGTGTTTGCTAAATATAGAATAATCTTCAAAATTTCCATAAGTTCCAAGGCTCTGTTCAGCAAGTTTCTAAGTTACCACTATTTTAGCAAATCTTTCTTAGATCACTCTCCTAATAATATTGCCAATGTACCAGAGCCTGAAAACAGTGTTGTCAAAATTACTTGTAAGTAAAAAGTTTAAAATAAGGAGAACATTGGCCAATTTTCAAAGGGTGATAAAAAGGTCTATGAAGGTACATTCCTATAGAGTATCAAAACTTTTAGAAATGATATGTGTTTTTAAATAACATCCTATAATACTTAAAAGGTTGAGTTCAAAAACAAGTAGCTCTATAACAGATAACTGTCTGAAGAACTCTAACACGAATCAACATACCTTTTCCTTTTTCAATAAAAAATTACTAAAATCTGTTTCAATCTTTTCAGCTCTTGATTAAGTTTTAACTGCATCTCTAATATATTTTACTTATTCTATAAGACCAGAAATTATTTTGAGCTTATTAACATCACTATACTAATTTACCCACAAGAAAATTCAATACTTGATTCTAGAAATAAAGATTTACACTTTTAAAATATATGAATACTTGGGGAGACAAGTTCAGACTTAAACTTCATAATGACAGCAACATTCTAATGTTATTCATAAAACAGGGCTTTGCCTTGCTACATAGAAAAACTACTTTGGGGGTGGGGCATTATGAAGCCTGCATAATCCCTGCAAATTTCCCCTAAGTCTCCAGTTCTTTTGCAGTATCAATACTATTTTGGCACAGTTAAAAAGATATGCATTAGAACATGGCTCTGATTAGATCCCTCCTTTACTCATCTGTATGTAAAAGTTACAACATCGTAAGACATCATGTGATGAAACAACAAATGACTACAGCTGGAAAAATATCACCCACCCCAACAACACCCAGTAGCATTACTATTAACCGATGCTGGAATAAATTATTAGATGTGAAGAGCTGCAAAGGAGTTTGTCATCATTTTATTCATTCTGAATTCTCCATCTGAAGGGTGAACTCTGACCTAAATAAGGTCTTAAATTTCCACACAGTGAAAGATCAAGTTATACTTCCTTAGCTAATCTACCTGGCTAAAGATGTCAAAGATGAAACTACCTGAAAATACAGACTTCACATTAAAAGATGATAGATTTGACCAGAAAGTCAGCCCCTGTCAAAAGTGAACAAAAACCAACATTTAAGTTAATGATGTAATGTAAAAATTAATGATACAAGATTTTTAAGGCTAAAAATCTTTTGAGACTAAAAATCTAGCCATTAGGTGTTAACTTCTAATCAGCTAGAACAGTTGTTTCTACATTCCACCTCAGGTAAGTATAAATACAGTTAACAATCCTTTAAAACCAAAAACAATTACTCTAACAAATCAATCATATTTTCCATACTAAAAGTAGAAAAAAACTTCGTAACATAAATGTATAAACTATAAAGGATGCACAGTAAAGCAACAACAAAAAAATCTAAGAACAAAATGTTTAGTATGCATCCACAAAAAGTTCCACAACCATAAAACAAACATCAAGGCATCTTACCTCTATCATTATATGAAAGGCGTGCTTGTGAAGAAAAAACACAGGCAAAGGAAATTACGATTTATATCCAGAATGAAATGAAAAATGACACATCAGTTACAAAAGTGAAGAAAGGAGAACAATGATTTAGCTGTTTAAAGTTGGCAATGATCCAATGTGTATTTCTAAAATGAGGATTGGGAACACTTTCCTTATAAACAAAGGAAAGTGATATTTAAAAAAAACAAATGAACTTGGACATTACCTATCTAATAACGGGTATTATATAGATGACTCTCGTAGCAGAGTTACCTGATCCAATGGACTTCAAGCCAGCAAATAAACTAAACCAAGTCTTAAACAACTGTTACTTATTTTTCTAAGATGTTATAACATCTTAACTATGAGTAAAAATAGTAATTTAATTAAGATATATGTTGGAATTGACTTCTGGACACCAGAGGGCAGTATTGCCTTTAACAAAAATTGTAGAAGCAGCATTGAAAAAATTTGTATATAGCTAGTTGCTCAGACCGCCACACTCTGATAGTTATCTTAAGAATCTCTAGAATCTCCTGCTACTTCCTCAACTGCTTCACTCCCCTTTCATGGAAGACAGTAAAATCATAATAGTGAGAAAGAAAACTGTTTCCAGTACCTACCTATGTGAATGTGTGTAATACACTAGGGTAAAACAAACAAGCAAACAAACAAGGGAAGACTAAGAAGATCAGATTAAATGGAAAGAGTGACAGACCAGGCCTATTGCTATTCTGCTTCCCCAGCCACAGCAACAGTGAAGAAGTTGGGCAGTGGTGGGTCCTGGTAACAAGTGCCCATACATACTTTTCAGTCTGAGTAGACTCTTAGGGAACAAGATTTTCATTTTCCCACTCATCCAAAAAACAAGTAAGGGCCCAAATTCAAAATTAATAGAAATACTATCACCAGTATAAAGGAAGGCTATGAATCTCTCCAACTGCTGATTATATTCCCCAGTTTCCACTATTTTTCTATAGCATCTATAGAGAGCAATGGCAACAAAAAAAAACTTTGACAAGTCATCCATGCCAGTTGCTTACCTAGTTTTTCTTCCTTCTTAATTTTCTCCTGTGAATGATTCAGGATTATTTATAATTCATCTAAAAGGCTTAGCTAATCCCACTATCAAAACATCTTATCAGTACTCCAGGATAAAATTCATCCCTTGAAATTCATGCCACATGAATAACTAGACTACAACTTCCCAAAGCTTAAACATCTCTCGGATTTTGTTTTTATACAGGTGGTTTCAGAGATAAAGATGCTACTGTAACGACAGTATGTGCATGTAAGTGCCATTCATGCATCTTACCAAAAAGTTTATCTCTGTTCAACACACTTCTCAATAAATAAACATTAGAGTAAACTATAGAATGATCCAAACTAAACAAGAGACACCAAGAACAGGCTTCTGTGCAAATTATATTAGGGAAAAAAAAGGGTCAAAACAAAACCCAAATAAATTCACCAAAATACATAAATAGATAAAAAAGTAACAAAACGGCCTGTATCAACATGAAAAGTGAAACTTGAATGTCACTAACTATAACTGGAGACTACACTGAAAACCAAATCAGCACATCAGTGTCAAGTAATTAGGTTTGCTGAATTAAAAAAAAAAGAAACGAAAAAAAGACTTTTTAAGGGGAAAAGAAATGAACTGCCAAACATCAGAAAAAAAACAAGTAATACTTCAATTTATTCAACAGATCTTTACTGAGTGCCTAGTCTGTTCCAGGCACTGAATACCCTCGCTCTCATGAGGCTCACTGTAATGCAGGGAAGAAAAACTAGTCAAAGATTCCACTAATAAATACATAATCATAAAATAAGAGCAAGAAAAAAATTCACTACCTTAAGCACCTTGACAAAGAATCCTGACTTAAACTGGCAAGTTAGTTAAGAAAAGATCCAATTGCGAAGAGAGTCTTTACACAATCCTTTAAATGAGAAATGGAGTAAGTACTAGAGGGGGAAGATAAAGAACAAAAACACCGTATTTCTGACTTGTGTAACCAAGTGGTTACTGGTACCATTTATCGAGAACCAGGTCTGAGAGAGAAGGGCACTGCCTTTGAATGTTCAAGTGCTTGGAGACATCTAGGTGGAGACATTTAGTAGCCACTTAGACACAAAACTAGAATACAAAGAAATTCTTTCTAGAAATACATATTTTGGTTCATTTATATACTATAAATAACTATATATGAGATATAACATTCATTTCCCCCTATTTAAACTATTCTGACATCACTCAACAACTCCTTAGAACTATCAAGAAGAATTAAGGACACGCTACCAACGTATTTGAAAACTGAAAAATTTTATATATGTCTTCTCTTATTCATCTATTTATCTTACATTCTAAAAAATTTCACAATTGCTAATCATAAAAAGATTATTGCCAAGCAGACAGAAACAGAATCTATAAAGAAATAACATAGTGTGTGTATCAGGACAAATGTTTCTGGATTAGGGAAAGCAAGACATTTCTACATTAACAGATTCAATAGTACTGATACTTTCAAACGCACAAACAGGATTTCATCCAATTAGATCTTCAAAATTCCTTTATGATTTATCAACTCCTATTTCCTACAGTTTCTCTCATCTAATTCCTCCTGACAGCAAAGCAAACACAGACCAAGGTAGATGAAATCAGGATTCTGAACACATCCCTAAGAAGTTGTTAGCTCCTTAGGGTAGCCAGCCCTGAGGTTAAAGGTCTGAAAGAGATGCACGCATGTCCATTGTTCTTCTGTTGCTGCTCAGCAGCATCAGATTTTTTACTGGTACAGAAAAAAAATTTTTATTTACTTCAGCACTTGTTTTCTACAAGTAAGGATGAAAAAAGGAAAAGGACCATGCTATGCATTAATAAACTGTGATGTGGTTTAAGTGGTTATGTTAGCTATCAGTCTATATACACTCACTATAAAAACTGTATTTTTGTAAAGATTTTATTTATTTATTTTTAGAGAGGGAAGGGAGGGAGAAAGAGAGAGAGAGAGAGAGAGAGAGACATCAATGTGCGGTTGCTGGGGGCCGTGGCCTGCAACCCAGGCATGTGCCCTGACTGGGAATCGAACCTGCAATGTTTTGGTTTGCAGCCCATGCTCAATCCACTGAGCTACGCTAGTCAGAGCTTATAAAAACTATTTTTAAATGTTATTTATGTGCTCTGATCCTCACCCTTATCCTATTTTAGTTTTTTATGGACCCCACATAATTATTTACAGAAATAAGCCATTTTACTAAATTTACTTCAATGAACAGTAAGCCCTGCATGTAACTGCCCAAGTTTTGCCACTCAGCAGCCTGACTCCAGGTGTCTTCACTTTCTTATTCTATAAAATGGACTTAAAACAGTGGACTTAAAACAGAACCTATATGATAGGCTATTGAATGATTAAACGAGTTACTATGTGTACAGAGCTCTGTATAGTACCTGACAGATTCAAAATGAAATCTTTTACTACACTAAATTAATTTCAAAGTATTGACATATATATCTACAATGGTTTTAATAACAATGACTCATTTTGAGTACAATTTTGAAGTTGTTACTCAGCAATAACAGCTAACACTTACTGAGCACTTAACATTAACTAAGGACCCCACACGGGGCTCTTCTCCCAACCACTACAGAACTGGAATCAGATATTTCTCTTCCTTTCCTCCATTTTTGCCCAAAATTACTGAAGTAATTCCCTTCTTACTCTCTATACCCTTCATCATTTCCAAGCTGTATTGTCAACCAACCAACCAACCAACCAACCAACCTAGTTTTAGTCCACCTACATATTAACTGTTGGCTTCAAAAAGGTCCAGCAAGGACCATACTGGTGCTAGTTACCACAAGACATCCAGCTTGGGATCTGGCACACAATGGGCACTCAAGCATTAGGTGAGTGGTCAAGCAAAAACAAAACAAACACACTTGAATACCTACCTGCCAGTCTGTCTGATACAAACAGCTTTCACTAACAAATGGGCTTTTTCATTTTTATAATCTTATATTAATAGAAAAAGATTAGATAATGATGAATTAGTTAAGAATGAAGGAACTGATCTAGATGAGATCCAGGAAATAAAAGAATAGAGAGAAAAGCAAACCTAATACTGTCCTACTACCATACCATCTCCTTACCAGACAAGGAGAAATAATGTACTCTGGTCTATATGTATCAGTCCCATTCGTAAATTGGCAGGCTGGGCTCTCCACAGGCCAAAGCAAAACAAAACTCTAAATTTTAAAATTTCAATGAAAGTTTTAGAAATAACTTTTCTTTGATTAATTTTAATGTGCAGCTTTAATTTGTTTTAAGCTTTTGGTAAAGCTTCCCCCCCCCCTTCTTTCCTTCCCTTCCTTTTTGCTTTTGAACACAGGATTTGAGACAATCTCAAGTGGGCCTATCTGTGCATTTGTAAGTGAAACAACTTACATTATGCCTAATGAGAGCGATTTTTTGTCAAGCTGCATGGCTATGGGTAATTTATGACTCTTCTCCCACAATTAGTCTAGAAGTATATATAAAAGTAATTTGTAATTTAGGTTACCAATACAAAAAAAGACACACAAAAGTGGAACACAGGAGAAAGAGACACTTGTAATAGCCCTATATTATTTCTTAGGCATATACCCCCCCCCAAAAAAAATGCTTAAGCGGAAGACAATAACATTGTCTCACCATACTTTAAGCATGCTAAAATAATAAAGTGAAAACATTCGTGGAATGTAGGTTCCAGCTCTCAGCAAAAAACTAAAACAAACTCTAAGAAAATAAAACAACACATCTTGGTATTTTAAGTGCACACATTAAAGTTCCACTACATTTCACTTAAAAACATATCACAATCAAAATGAGGTCAATGAAAAGTACTGAGCTGAAAAGCTGTCCTCAGTACATACTGTGGACTAACATTTTATAGCTGATAAAAGAAACAAAAAATATATACTCAAATGAGATTAGAGAAAAGTGTCAAAGGATAGAACAACCTGTTAGAATTGGTTATTTCAGAAAAGTGATTAAAAACAAGAGTAAGAGGAAATGATTCTCTCCCCTTTTGGGGGGGACATGCTTCTATCTGCATAATATGTCTTGTTATAACAAGCAAGCACTTATTTTAAATAGAAGAGAACCTTAAAAGAGAAAGTGAATGATAGAGAAAAAGCAAGAGATATGTTCATAAACTCCAAGCATTTAATAAGACGTCAGCCTATTTCAAGATGTGTTTCTATAGATGTAATATTTATTTTGGAAGTGCAACTTAATATTAGCATATTAAATACTTAATAAAATTTAGTAAATTTCCCCTATATCCTTCCCCAAAAAAGAACACACTTCCCTAAACCGACTATGCTGCCCTTTCGATATCTTGTTAATTTTAAATGGGCACATGTATAGATTCATGTTCAACAGGAAAATCCTACAAAGCATTTAACAGGTGGTTTGGTTTCTCAGTTGACAGTAATTTGACATAGCATGAAATGACAACTTATGATTACTTTAATATTAAAGTCAACGGGATTATTCTGTATGCCCAACCAGGTACCCGAAACATGTAAGAGCCTTATACCAAAACCTAGACAAAATGTCATGATGTAAGAACTGAAGAGACCAATGTCATTTAAAAATATTAACGTTGTGATATTATAGTGCTATTTATATAGCCTTTAAAAATTGAACACACTAATCTCATACCTTGTTAAAGGCAAGAAATGCATTCTAGTCCCTAAAATGCATTTTCTTATCAAGTGGTATTTTTTATTAGCACAAATATAGATCTCATAAGCAGGAAACTTAAGCTCACATATGGTTATGAAAGTGATGCAAATAGTTTTATTGAAACTACATTAATTCTAACCACAATAAGACTTGTTAATAATAGAGTGAATGCATCAATTCCCTCATATTCATGACTCACTGGCACTAGAAAAACCAGTTTGTGTTCAGTTTACTCACTACAGATTGCAAAAATATCTCCCTACATGTGGAAAAACAGTTTCAACACAGGCTAGAGAAAAGTGACCAAAGTGATACAAATTAAAAGGATGCTTTAACAGGAAAAAGTTGAACAATGGCATTATCTTATAAAAGCCTGCAATATTTCACCTTATTTTACCCCCAAGAAATAAGGTCTCAAGATTCATCTTAAAGCCCTAAAGCACCTAAATCTCTATTAAATGAATACCTAGGTATACTGCTTTATCACCTTAATTAACCCTAAATGCAACAAAGTCAATTCAGCAATTCATCATTACAGAAGTTATTACATGCAAACGCTGTGTGAGATACAGTAGTAATTACAAACACACCTTGTCTTCAAAGAGCATACAGTCAAGTGGGAGAATGAAACATGTACACAAATGACTAGAGACTTTCTCAACGAGGTCACTCATTTGAATCACAGAAGACTGAAACTGACTTCAGCACTATTTTCTCAGTTCTTTGAAGGATAGTACATAACGAATACCATTCTACATGGATATGAGGATGGGTTAGGCTGTAACAGCAGGAAAGAATGAAAAGATAAAGTATGGTAGACCTCATGTCATGCTCCAAACTTTGTATATTTTGCTGTTGATCACCTGAGAACTCTCAAATATTTTTAAGCACAGAAGTAACATAATCAGGCAAATAAAGTCCTATTCTACAGCATTAATACAAATGAAGAGAGAAAACTGGAAGAAGACCAGTTATGAGATTACAAAAGTAATCTTTGTCTCAGATGTCATAATGTCCTGAGCTACAACAGGATCAGAAAGGATGAACAGGTGAATGAATAGGACTTTGTAAATGACGAGGTCAAGAATAGAAGTGCTTGTCTCCAAGGCTTTCATTCAGGGTGACTGGGAAGACAGTGATACCATGAAATAATGTTATAAACCTAGCAGATATAGGTTATAAAGAAAAAAGAATGGCTTCATTTTTGTTTTCAAAAAATGCCTTTCACTATGCTGGATTTTTTTTAGAACAAATATTTTTATTGGTTAGTAACAACTATAATTAATGACCATATTTTAAAGAGCAAGTATATCTCTGTATCACTTCCTCAGAATAAAATACTCATAAAACCAGAAGAAATTCTAAACATGTTTATATTATATATAAGTTTACCATTTAACTACCATAACCAGCTCAGTAAGAGACATCAATATGTAGATGTCTCTTAGTCCTCCGTGTGCCCCATAGGATTGATCTTTTTTTTCCGTCAAGAAGAATAAACACTGAGATCAGAGCAATGAATGAGCACACTGTAAGTAACTTTATCAGCACAGATTCTTGCTCTGGTGAGAATCACTATAAATCTACAAGTATAGTTCCTATTGTAGGACTGACTCATCAACAAGGTATCATCATAAGAAATCACCACTAACATCTATCAATACACCAGTTAATCCACAAACCAGCCTTTAGCCAAAGTTCTAAGGAAAAGTTTCCCTAAGAAAAGGAATGATAAATTTTACATCATTATCTGAAGGTGTTTGAAGAATTTAGAGAAAGAATGTTCCAGAAATCCTCAAGAATGTTAAGGTATTTTCCTAACTGGTCTTGGAATTAAACTTGGAACACGGGGACACGAATATGGGATGAAATAAAGAAGTTACCTCGCAATTTCCAATGCGTTGTCTGTCTCCCCTATCTACTTCCATCCCCTAAGAAAGTCCTGAATAACAACTAGACACTAGCACTATCAACTCAGACACACAGGAATCTTCACCTCCAACCCAATCGGAGTTCATAAAATCTATTCTAAAATGTACTTTAAAAAAATTTTAAATGGAAAATATCAGTATGACTGTCTATATATCTATGACTTATTTATTTTCTTTTTGTCCTATTGGAGATCCATGTGATCCCATTATTGCTCATTTTAATAGTCAAATTATTCAACATCCAAAATTAAGAAAATAACTTAGCCTGTAGAATGAATTTGAAATGGCAGGGATGTTTACTGAATTACCTGAAAATGTGAGGCAACTGCTCTGTAGAAAAAGAGAAGCAGAACAGTGTAAACAGTAAGAGCAAAGCTTTAGCTATCAGAGTCCTTGGTTTAGATTCCAGTTACTTGTGAGGTATGCTATGTCTCAATTTCTTTATCTATAAAATGGGGATTATATAATACTATATAAACAGTGAGGTAAAACCAAATCAGTGTTTTCCACACCTGGCTGCTCACCTACATCACCTGGGAAACTTATTAGAAACAATATCCCAGGCCCTATTCTACGCTTTTAGTGATGTGGCCCAGGAATTTGGATTTTTTAACAAATTCTAAAGACTGATCCTCATATAGCAGTCACAATGTGGAAATCATAGGGGGAAATTATATATATATATATATATATATATATTCTTATATATATATTCTTATATATATATATATATTCTTATATATATATTCTTATGAAAGAATTTATTTATTTTTGAGAGAGAGGAAGGGAGAGAGAGAACGAGGGAAAGAAACATTGATGTAAGAGAAACATTAATTGGTTTGTCTCTCTTATGCGCCCCGACCAGAGACTAAACTAAACCCAACCAGGGACCAAACCTGCAACCCAGGCATGTGATCTGACCGAAAATCAAACTGGTGACCTTTCACTTTTTAGGACAACACCCAATCAATGGAGCCACACAGGTCAGGGATATTTAATATATTTTGATATATCTTACTAATTTATAAATTTCTACGTACACATAACTTACCAATATTCTGGTGCATTCTAAATGTTCAATAAATTCTTGTAATTCTTCAGTATTTTGAAATAGATAAAACTTAAGTATTTTTTAACAAGGTGGCCCCTAAGTTGTCTTGCAGAACTAGTTTTCATAACCTCTCATCAAAAATGAGACTGAAAGTATGACACTATACTTTTTGAGACATTGTGAAAGCTGACACAAATGAAATTCCACACTGATGACAATGCTCATTTTCCACAACATAGTTGATGACAGAACAAACACGTAACATCAGGTGTATCTTGTATTTTTAATTACAAAGCTTGACCATTCCAGGTCATTCCATCAAAAAACCTTCAAACTCATTCCTTATTTTTCAGTAATTCATACAATTTATCTGAATTCACCACAGGAACAATGCAAGTACTAAATAAATGTGTACAATAACATTAACCATTGCAACAAATATCTACTAACCACAGAGATAGTTACTACTGAAGAGCCCTAATTCTTAGTTATTAATAATACTGCATCTTTTCTTTTTTAAAAGTCTAAACCCTTCAATTAATTAGCATTTCTAAATGAAGTACCTTCATATATGATATCCAGCCCTTTATAAACATGCCCAACCATATTTTTATATCAAGATTACACACAAATCAATGCTATGTATAAAATTACATTAGTGTTCTTAGAGTTCTACTAAGAAACAACAAATTTGTTTTCAAATGTAGGTTTCCAGTTTGTTTCTATCATACTACAAATGTAAGACACATTTGTAGTATGTATCTTCCTACTTACAGACACCTATAGTACTATAGTACTAAATATAAATGCTCTCTCTTCTAAATGTAGACATTCACTATTAAAATAGTTACTACCAACAGAAGGTAAAGTACATCATCCTATGACCTTTTGGAGTAAAGTACAAACATTTATTAGACACTAAAGTTTTTTATCTTAAAATACTTTTTAGAGACGATTTTATAACATACATAACTTAGTTACTAAGTTCAAAAGTTAAAATATTTCAGCTGCACAAAATAATGTGTTTACCTAATTGAATCAGGTATTCTACTATCAGGTTTACTTCTCCATATACACATCTTACAAAGATTACAGGGATCAGTGATGTAATGCCAACAGATTGCTGCAAGTACTGAGAAAGAAGGATGTTATGTAAATAAAGCTTAAAGGGAAGAAGTTGTTCTGATCATATAATTTGGTCAAATTATAGGACTATACCATTTTCTTCTATCAAGTTTTAACCATTAATCCTATTGGTATTAAAGAAATAAAGTTAAACAAAAAAGTCCAGAGGCCAAAGTAATCTAATCTTAAGAGTGAAAAGAAACACAGTAAAACCTAGTTTAAAAATGTCTACGTTTAGACATTTTAGACTAGTTTAAGCAAGTATAATAAAAAGTCATCACCTTTCCTCAGCCTGTAGAATATCAACTACTTATATTAAAAGTCCATGTAAAGCACTGGACCAGAGCCAACTGTCTATGTGACCGAGAATGAGAGAAACTTCATGCACTTAATCTGGCTACCCACCACACCTACATTTTCAGGTATATTCAGGCTTGGGGAAGTGACAATCAAGGACATTAAAAATGTTTTTGCTGCAAAACTATACATACACACACACATACACACACACACCAACAACACATGATAAGAAATGCTCCTCTCCTGCTCCTTTTCCTCAAAATAACATTTTTATGGATATATCTTCCTGAAGCCCTTGTGAAACCTCTCTTTTCCACTTTCTTGGCTCCCTCCTCATGGTTAAAGGGATATTTTGGCAAGTAGTCTTGAAAAAGGCACAAAAATTTACGAATGGAGAAAAGAATGGGAAGGAAAGAAAGGGTAATGTTTTCCCTTCTCCATCATCAATTATTTCTCACAAAACAAAGCAGGGTATATGTCACACTGTAAAAGTACGGTAATGATAGTAAAACTCTCCCAAGAAGAACAGGAATGGAATACTCTTTGATCTAGTCTACCTCAAAACTTAAGTGAAGAAGTTCAGGACATAGCAAATCAATACGTCTGCAAAACTAGTTATAATTTCCATGAAAATAAACATTCAAAAATTAACTGCAAAGTAAATTTTAACAATCTAGTGGGTTTTACTACAGCAATATTCCTTTAAAATATGCAATTTAAAATAGGAAAAGTTCAAGATAGTAACTTACTTGAGTCGGAACAAGTACTGGAGGGTAGGCCATCTTATGATGCCTATATACCCAATATGCACAAATGACAATCCCCGCAATTAACATAAGTGGCACCAAGGAATAGAGCAAGATGTTGTAGTAGGGTGGCTTAGGTGTAACTGGATTTGAAGTAGCTGTAGAAGGGGGAGAAGAAACAGTTCAGAGTTGGTCTAGAAACTCTCCAACAAATATGCATTATAGGATCAAATTTTAGGAGAAAAATAAGTGAGAGGCAGGAGTAAATTATTCCATCAACAACATTACACTTTGTTTTCAATCTAATAAGCAGGCCTATGCATTTTTCTGTGAACTTACGCTGTGTGACTTCCATCTCCGGAAAATAAGAAAACCTTTCGTTACACATATTGCCCTCACAGCAACAAAAATATACTTCAGGGCTATCTTTTTTTTCTATACAATCAGTCCTGTAAACAAACAAAGGAGGAATAATTAAAATCAACATTATACTGATCTACAATAGATGCTTTTCAAAAGTTCCTCTCAGAGAAAAAATAGCAAGTCATTTATAGTCAATGTCAAGATTTTTGTTAATATCCAATGATCAATTATTAAAAGCCACAACTGTTCCTGAAATCCTGTTACTAAATCTCATCAGAATAAAATCAACTGATTTTTTAAATAGCTTTTATTTATTTTTTAGAGAGAGGGGAAGGGAGGGAGAGAGGGAGAGAAACATCAATGTGTGGTTGCTTCTCACACGTCCCCTACTGGGGACCTGGCTCGCAACCCAGTCATGGCCCTGACTGGGAATCCAACAGGTGACCCTTTGGTTCACAGGCCACTGCTCAATCCACTGAGCCACACCAGCCAGGGCAACAACTGATTTTATGTAACAATCACATTGGCTGCTTGAGACTGTTGCTTTAACTTGGTTTTTAATGATCAAGGCAACCATCTTTTTTGCATAATTATTAGATAACTTAAAGAGAAACATATGCCAATGAAGTAATTTGGTCTTGGAGTGTTTTCTCTCACAAGAAATGCAGCTTTCCCATTTCAGGAACACAAAAGCTAAACACTACATGCCAAACTGTATGTGTATACATATAAATAATATATAAGGAGGGACTCCCCCAAAAAACAGAATTATCTTCTGGAGAGCGGGCTGCTTGTAGAATAGGCTTCCCCCACTAGATGAGTGTTCTAGTGAAATTTTTTTTTTTGAAGACTCTTTCAACACATTTGTCCATTTCTTGATGGGTGATTTACAAGCACATCTGCCCTCACCATGCTGAGTGTTCAGCAGTTTTCGACCAAAACTGGCATGACCCCCATGTCCTACCCTCATCACCTCATTTCACCCCAGGTGACTTGTTTTTGTTTCCCTGGATGAAAAAAGTCCTAAAGGAAAATGTTTTGTGATGTGGAAGGGGTGAAACAAAAAACAGCAGCAGCACTAAAAGGCATCAATATGGACAACTTCAAAAACTGTTTTGGTCAGTGGAAAAAAATGTTTCTCAATAGGTGTACTGCATCAAATGGAGAGTACTTTGAAGGTGACTGAAGTTTAAACATGTAAGAATAAATACACAGTTCTAATAAATAAATTCCAGGTTTTGGGGGTTCCCCCTGCATATACACATAGACACATAAATACAAAATGATGCAAGTTCCTACCTCAAAGCAGAAAATATCTCAGTATCAGAGACCCAAAATAGGCTTTGGGAATTAAGTGTCATTTCCAGTACCAGTAGATTTAAATCCCCTGAACATAATGGACAGGGTTAAGATAAGCAACAGGAATGATATGTAACTACAGAAAGAAACTAGTTAACTCAAGAAAAGGTTCAAGTTAGGTCTATCTGGGGAGAAGGGAGAGGCAGCCTTCTACATAGGACCTAAATTGCTAAAAAAAAAAAAAAAAAAATAGGGATTTAGCCTCTAGAACTAATCCTAATCAACCACTAAGAAACAGCTATACAGTAGTCCCCCCACCCTTATTCCCAGAGGGATAATTTCTAAGACCCTAGTGGATGCCTGAAACCAAAGGATAGTACCAAACCCTATATATACTGTGTTTTTTCCTATGTATTCACACCTATGATAAAGTTTAATTTGTAAGTTATGGACTACATGAGATTAACAACTAACAATAACATAGAACAAGTATAACAATACTATAGTTATTATACATGTGGACTCTCCCTCTCTCTGTCTCTCTTTCTGATATGTAATCTGATAACCAAGACAACTACTAAATGGCTAATGGGCAGGTGGCATACACAACATGCACAGGCAGGACAAAGGGATGATTCCAGTCCCAAGTAGGACAGCACAAGATTCATAACAACACTCAGAACAACGCACAATTTACAACTTGTGAATTATTTCTAGAATCCTCCATTCAATATTTTTGCACCAGAAGAATACACTCTCAATGCCCTTTGATAACTGAAAACTACAGAAAGCAAAACTGCAGCTGAGGGACTACTGTAACTATTTTTAATTTTTAAAAAATCAAACATTTAAATATTGCTAATAAACATCAGATAGAATTAAAGACATGTTACAAATAAATTGTGAACTTTAATAATGGTTGTTAAAATAATAAGATTGAATTTAAAATTAAAAGCTCAAGATATTTCAGGGAGAATGCAGTTTTTTTTAAAAAAATCAAAATTTAAAATAAAATTTATACCAGTATCTACTTAGTAGAAAGTAAAAGACAAAGTTAAACTTTTAAACACTTGATAAAAATGTATATATAAATTTAAAATTTAATATTTAGAACCATGCCTTAAATTATAGGGGTTACTTAACCTAGCCTAATTACCTTTTACAATCTAATTTCATTCTTACTACTCTTTTCCTCCACTCTTTGACATTTCTTGAATTTTTTTCCTTTCTCCTACTTCCCTTACTATTCTTAATATCCATTTTTAATCGAATTCAGAGCATAAAAATGAAAATTCACACACTTTTAAATTAGCATTTAATCCCCAGAAACAGAGCTGGTATAATAAATATTATCGTAAGAACAAGCATTTGCACTGAAATACCCACACCCCATTACTGCACAAAGTTTAACCTCCAGCAATTCTGATTTTAGGTGAGAAGCACATTATCTTTTCACTACAAAAAGAACAAGAATCCCTGATTTCAACTAATTAATGAAAGACAGTTTTGGATAAAAATGATTCCCAACTTTAGTTCCCCCCCAACTACTTTTTACCTACCTTAAAAAAAATTTGTTTTAATCTGTTTAGAGAGAGCAAGAAACACTGATTTGTTGTTTTACTTATTTATGCATTCATTGGTTGACTCTTGCATGTGCCCTGGCCAGGGATCCAACTCACAACCTTGCCATATCAGGGCAATACTCTAACCAACTGAGCTACGTGGCCAGGGCCTACCTACTTTTATTTAAAAATTTGAGATATAGTTGACATGTAACATTGTATATTATTCAGACATACACCATAATAGTATGGTATTTGTATATACTGTGAAATGATCACAATAAGTCTAGCTAGCATCCATCACCACACAGCTAATTTTTTTTTCCTTGTGATGAGAACAACTTTTAAGATCTAGTCTCTTAGCAATTTTCAAATATGCAATTCAGTGTTAACTATCGTCACCATACTGTACATGACATTCCCAGGACGAATTTGTTTTGTAACTGTAAACTTGCACTTTTCTTCCCCTTCACCCAGTCCATGCCCCCTTACCCTCAGCCTCTGGCAACTACCACTGTTTGGTTCTCTGTATCTGTGAGTTGTTTTTTTAAACCACATATAAATGACATCATACGGTATTTGTTTTTCTCTGACTTATTTCACTTAGCATAATGCCATCACGGTCTAGCCACGTGGTTTCAAAGAGCAAGATGTCTTTCATTTTATGGTTGATTTATATACACACAATAGAATATTTTTATATGTTATATAATATTAAAATGCATATATGTGAATATGTATTTTAATATGAATATTATATGTACACACATTTTCTTTATCCATTCATCCATTGATGGACAGTTAGGCTGCTTCCACATCTTGGCTATTGTAAATAATGCTGCAATACACATGAAGATGCATATACAATGTCTAGCACAAATAACACCTTTTCAGTACAAAATCTTTTATTACAAAATCATAAACATGCAATTCTGTAACATAACAATATCACACTCAAGCACACCATATGACATTTTAGGCAAATGTTCAAATTAAAATGATAAATTATTATGTCTATATTATTAACCCTACCAACCACACTCAAGCAGGCATTACTTCTGCCTGACACTGTATATCTTTTTGAGTTGGTGTTTTCATTTTCAGATAAATACCCAGAAGTGGAACTGCTGGATCATTTGGTAGTTCTATTTTTAATTTTTAAAGAATCTCCATACTGTTTCCTCAGTGGCCCAACTTACCCTTCATAATAGCAAATATCACTTAATAATCACTTCTGTTAATAGAGAGGCTAATAACTAACTGAAAAGCATAAACATATAATTACAAAGAAATAATCCCTGGAAAATTCACAAATTTAGAAGTATACCCTAAATAATAAATATACACCTAACTGACTTCACTTCTCATAAAAAGTGGAGCTAATTCAATTTGTATGGTCTCATTCAATACATTTTGATATTAATCATATATAGCCAACCACCCATAGATTCACGGTAATCAAATGAGGCACCTGAAAGCAGATCAGGAAGTATCTAGTGTTTCATGATTATATGAGTTTTTTGGCTCCAAGAAGTCTGGTTGCCTAGGACTTTGCAGCCTCTGTCAGTCATCAGCACCTACCCTCCTGTGAAATCTTGTGGCCCTGGCAGTTTAAGTGATTAGTGCAACATCTATGGGACTCCTTACAAAAAGATCACCTGTCCACTATATTTCACTTCCAGTACAGAATAAAACGACTTAAGCAAGATCTTTTCAATAAAATGTAGCTTTCTATGAGGACTGTATTAGTTCTGATGTAATTCTGAACGTCAAGTTAAAATGTCTCTTGGGGTAAAGAACAAAGGTCTACTTTGCAAGGAAAAAGAGTAAAAAATGTAGTAAGATCAATTTCTTCCAGATACATAAAGAAGAAAACTAAAAGGAAATTAAATACTATGATTAAGCTTAGTATCCTTGACAGAAGATTTTCAACAGATACACTGTCTTTTAAAGCAATTTTAAAATCCTTTTTCCTTGGAATTGGCATTTTAAAAATGTTTATAATCCTAAGAATATAAAGAAAGAAATATTTCTAGTCTATTGGGTTGCCCAAAATGTCCACATGGTTTTTTCCGTAAAATAAAAGACACATTTTTCATTTTCACCAATAACTTTATTGATTTGGATATTTTGAGTATGTTGGCTATCTCCAGCTATAGGCTTCTGCTGGGTAGAGGCCAGGAATGCTGCTAAACATTTTCCAATGTATGAGACAGCCCCACAGCAAAGAATTATCTGGCAAAAATGTCAATAGTACCAAGAAACTTTGCAAACCTCTTTTGACACATTCAATCAGTCACAGCACCTTCTCCATACACTACACAAATCTTTTTTTGCATTTCAGTCACATTTTTACCTTTCCTAAAATAATACAGCATAATATGCCAAAAAGTTGTGTATTTTCTTTCATCTTGCATCTGTTAAAATAGCTACACAAAAATTCACCAATTTTGATAGGTTTTTTTTTTAAATGCACGCTGATATTACAGCTGTCACAGTACAATCTAACAAAATTGTTTCGAATGAAGTTAAAGACAACTAAGTGCTACTAGAGTCATATTATGGAAAAAAAATAAATGAACTTTCTGGCCAACCCAATATATTTCTCACTACTTGGTCAATTGTTCAAAGCATATCAAAGATAAAACATAAACATGTCATACTTCTTTTAGTACTTTAAAATATATATCTTGTCATTAAAGCATGTTATAATGGTCTTCATACTCTCATATTTTTAAAAAAGGAGAGAAATAAAATGAAAATCCATATATTGATCTTTCCCCTTTAAAAAGGGTGGTGGTGGTGAAAATTATCCAACATTATTATACAAAATGAAATGTTTCCTTACCTGTCATAGCAGTTGATATCATCCAGCCAACAGCCCTGTTTCACTATTTCAATGGAACCAGAAATATTCTTCCAGGTAGCAAAACAATGTCGCCGTTTATCTTTGTCACCATAACAGGGTTCAACACCAGTTCGATTGGTTTTATCTCTTTCCCAATTAGCATTATAGAAAATACACTCCTGAGTTTCAGATCTACCAAGTATAGCACCTATAATGTAATAAAACAAAAACTTAATATAACTGCATTAGCTATTAAAATAACAGATTTGTCTCTCACTATACTAACTTCAGATGTTCCAAAAATGTCAATAATTTACTGTCTTCCTAGTGTTACAACATTGGGGTTAGGTTTCCAGGTCAATCACTGCACTTTAAGTATAATAAAGATAATAATGGAAAGTGAGTACATATTATCACAAGATTTCTCTGGAAAAGACCAGTTTCACTTTACTAAAGAACGTCCTTGATAAAAGACATAAAAGTTGTTAAATTTTATTAAATCTTAACCTTTGAGTAGACTTCAATATTCTGTGTGACAAAGTAGGAACTGAACAACAGCACTTCTGCCGCATACTAAAAACAGCTGCCTCAAGAAAAAGCCCTCGCCTGATGAAGCTGCAAAATACACCAACCATGGTTATTCCCACTTGGGTATCTGGCAGACGTGGTCTCAAAAATGAACCATGTAAACCTGTTACTTCAAGAAAAACAATGGACAGTATGCATCACCAGTGATAAAATTTGAGTTTTCAAACAAAATTAAAAAGTTTAGAAAACTTGTATTCCTCACCATTAGCATGATGTCTTCCTAATACTTAAACTTTCTGACAAGATCAGTAATGATATTAACAAATGTTACATTTAAATATTGAATAATAAAATGTGATAATATTCACAAGGTCTATATAATTGAGAGAACTAATACTTTTCAAATGAATTAGGTGTCATGTTATAAAAGCATTCAAAGGGAAAAAAATCTATTCAATGTTCAAGATAGCCCAATACATTTTAATGTTACAGAGGATAAAAAGTTCATTCACAATTTCAGATTCTGCACTATGCCTAACTTTAATTATCTGTTGTCTTATATGGAAAAGCAAGAGAACAGAAATACCCAAAATAATTCTGAAAAAGAGGTACAGAAGAGAAACCACATTATCTGTTTTTAAGACTTTCTATAAAACTTTAGTAATCAGGAGAGTGTGGTCTCAGTGAGACGACAGATCCATGCACCAACGGGACAGAACAGAGAAGCAAGAAATCCACACATATATGGTCAACTGATATAGACCAAAGATGTCAATAAACTCCAGTTGAGAGAACACAGTCTTTTCAACACTGATGCTGAACAATCAGGCATCTATATGTGCAAAACAAAACACTCAACTCACATCTCACACCATATACAAAAATTAATTCTAAACATACTATAGACCTAGATAAAACCTGAAACTCTGAAACTTCTAGGAAAAAACAGATGGAAAATCTTTGGGACACTAAATTATAAAAGATATCTTAGAAAACAAAATATATGAACTATTAAAAAAAGAACTGATAAATTGAATGCCATTAAAACTTCTCTTCAAAAGTTAAGGAAGAAAGTTATAGACTGAGAGAAAATATTTGCAAATTATTATCTAAAAAAGAACTGATATTCAGAATATAGAAAGGCCTCTCATAACTCAGTAAGAATACGTACTACCCAGTTTCTAAAAAATGGTAAAAGGTTCAAATAGATGTTCTGCCAAAGAGATAGGAATGAAAAATACTACATGAAAAGGTATTCAATATCATTAATGACTGGGAAAATGCAAAGACTAAATCTAGTATTAATCAGAATAACAAAGAAAAACAGAAATCTCAAGGGTTGATAAATATGTAGGACTGGATAGGTCTTTCACACACTGGGTGGGAATGCAAATGGTCCAGCCATTTTGGAAAAGTTTGACATACACCTTCCATACTACCTAGCAATCGTATACCTAGGTATTTATTTACTTAAGAAATGAAAACATATGTCCATGAAAAAAATATGCTGTCCATTTGAATCCCTTATTATGTTTGAATGCCCTTTTTAGGCCCTGAGAATGAGTATCTGAAAAGCACACTGGGGGGATATAAATTTATATATATAAATATATCTTGGTATGTGTGTATTTTGGGAGGGGGGCCGCAAAGACCCACTGGTAATCTTATGTTCCTTCTTTAAATTAAGTGGCACTGGTTTAGTAGACTGTGACCTGAACTTGGAATTTAGTTCACAAACTGTAACCTTGCACCAGTTACCAAACCTTTCACATCTGATTCAATTTCCATAGTAATTCCATAATTAATATTATAAATAATACCACAGTTTCATAATTCACACTTAGCGTGGTTACAGCAAATCAGTAAGTCTAGTAAAAAAATCCAGTATCAGACTTAAATTAGATATTGTTCTATAATCAAAGTACTGCCTAGGCATTAAAGAGTAGCACTGACCATTTATTTTCAAGGAGAGGGAAGGGGAGGGCAGGAAAAGGGAGTAGGGGGGAGGGCGGCAGGAAGGGATGGATAAAGGAAAGGTAAAGCAATAAAAAGGATCTGAAATGTGGTCGACCATTTGACCATAAAATAAGCCAGCAAAAGTCATATTCAAATCTAAAATACTCTTCCTATGAGGGAAAAGTGTATTTCATCTAATGTAACTAGATCTCAGGACAATCAAAATTTTGTTTTTTAAAAGCAAAAGGTATTAAAATAATACACCACTACTAATTTTACACAGTCACTTCCAGAAACAGAAGAGGGACTACTTCACAACTAATTTTATGAGGCCAGTATTACCTTGATACCAAAAACAGACAAAGATTGTACAAAAAAAGAAATACAGACTAACATCCCTCATTAATTTACATGTAAAAGTCATCAACAGAATTTTAGCAAACAGAATCTAACAATGTATTGTTTTTTAAGTAATACACTATAACCAAGTGGAATTTATGCCAGGTATGCAAGGTTGGTACAATATTCAAAAAACAATAAATGCAAGTTGCTAAATCAATCAGCTAAATTACAAGAGAAAAATCATACAGTCTATCAGTAGAACAGGAATAGAACTGCCTCAAACTCACAAAGATCACCTATGCAAAACCTACAGCTAATATGAGTAAACACTTTCCTTCTAAGATCAGAAATAAGCAACAATGCCTACTCCCACTGCTATTATATAACATAGTACTAAATGTTCTAGCTATTGCAATAAGGCAAGAAGAAAATTAAGGGCATGCTGACTGGAAAAGAAGACATAAAGGTTTCTATTTGCAAATGGCATGACTGTCTATCTAGAAAGTTCTAAAGAATCTTAAAACAAAATAATGCTAGAACTAGTGAGTTCAGTAAGGCCACAGGACACAAGATCAACACACAAAACTCAATTGTATTTCTATCTACTGACAGAATTGACAAGTGGAACTGAAATTAAAAATGAAATACCAGTTACAGTTGCTCATAAGAAAATAAAACACTTAAATATAATCTAACAGAACATATATAGGATCTGTATAATGAAGATTATCAAATGTTGATGAAAGAAATCAAAGACAAATACTTGGAGAGACATACTGTGCTCATGGATTGAAGACGCAACATAATAAAGATGTCAATTTCTTTAAATTAATGCATAGGTTAAAGTCATATTAAAATCTCAGCAATTTCCTCTTAAACACAAATGAGCTTATTCTAAAATCGTTTTGAGAAAGAACAACAAAGTGGGAGAAATCACTCTTCCTGCTGTTAAGGCTTACCATGTAGCTGCAATAAGCATGACAGTGTGGTTCTGGCATAAGGACAGACCTAAGATCCCCAGAAATAGATCCACACAAATTTACCCAATTAATTTTTGGCAAATAATCAAAAGCAATTCAATGGAGGAGACAGAGCGCCTTTTCAATAAATGGTGCTAGAGCAATAAAACATGGTTTAAGAAATATTTCATTGCTATCTACCACCATTCTAGTAAGTTCCTAAAAGACCGGCTCCCTACACAAAGCCTCCCAGGTTAAATCTCACACATGACAATTTTCATATTTTCTCAAGGTAACTAAACAAAATCCTACAAGTCCTTTAATCAGGACTTCTCATTCCCCCAAAACGCATACTACTTGCAATCCAATATAAAATGTTTTATTTTATATTTATTCATTGTTTTTAATCAGTTGTCTATACATGTCCTTTTACAAGTCAGAATGCGACTGGGTTTAAGACTATCCATTTACTTGCCCTCCAAACACAAACAGTAGTTGATGAATGAAATGTAAACACTCAATGTAACAACTGAATAAAAATTTTAAAAACCACCAACTACCACTGCTCCCCACTCCTTTGAAAATGGCCGATGGAATTAAAGTGTATTTCACAATTATGAATTGCACTGATTTCTCTTCTAATTAGGACAACATTTTTCATACCCCATGACTAGCCTTATGCTCACCATTTTCCTATGTATACAACCAACTTTAAACAGAAAGAACTGTATGCGACAACTTACAAATGTGAGTCCCATTTCTAAAAAAGTATTCTAATACTGTATGAGCTATCAACAAATTTATTGAAAATACAGTATAAAGAGACAATTTAGTCTTCTAAGAAAGGTTAATGAAGTTTCAAAAATAATAAATCCAACTTGAAAAAACATTCTTATTACCTTTCACACGTCATTGCTCTCTCCCACTTAGAGATAGAACACAAGTCCAAAGAGAATTAGCTATGCAAGGAATCAAACTGAATGATACTTTTAATCCAAAACATTTTATACTACAAATAAAAAGTAAAATAGTATCAAAAACAATATACAAAAGAATGATTTTAGATAAATTAAATAACTGGGAAATTCTGGTATAATACAATTTTTCATGGCACCAAGAAACCCTAAAATAAGTAAACATAAACAGCATTTTATTAGTCAACATGAAGGATCCTCAATTTTCCCCCAATGAGATTTTCTAAAAATTTTTGACCAACTTGAAATATACAAACCTTCTATATTTATATTAAACAGTCTAGTATGTACTTATTTTAATTCATTAATTTAGTTTTATAAATATTTTAAAATCATAAAGCACAAAAGTTTTACACAACAATTTTGTTCAAAACTTCATATACATCTTTCAACAAGTGTCATTCTCATTACCTTCCTTCTGAGTCATCTAAAAGTCTCAAAATGTAAATAATTTTTACCTTTAAGTTCTTTAAGAAATACCTTTTGAAATCATATAGGCTATTGTAACTGGAAATGTTTCTCCAAGCCACATATATCCAACACATATAGTAAGATAGTGTTTTTTTCCACTGTTCTATAAGTATATAAAAGTAACTACTTAACAATATTTATTATAAAGGTGAACTTTTAAAATTTTTAAAAACCTTTGTAAATATTTCACAACAAATTATGATAGTAAGCCACCACCACCTCCATTAATAGTTTCCCATTTGTTAAATTCTTTATTCCTTTCTATCTGTTCCCTCCAGAAACCTCCACATAAACATTCAAAACTTGCACTGACTGGCATCATTCCAAGGCTATCTGTCTTCTTCAAATACTGTATTTTTATTCAAAATAAAATTATTATTATTTTTTTAAGATTTTATTTATTTTTAGAGAGGGAAGGGGGGGAGAGAGAGAGAGAGAGAGAGATCAATGTGTGGTTGCTGGGAGACATGGCCTGCAACCTAGGCATGTGCCCTGACTGGGAATCGAACCTGCAATGCCTGGTTCGCAGCCCGCGCTCAATCCACTGAGCTATACCAGCCAGGGCCAAAATAAAATTATTGATAGAGAGCCTCAAATGTGAAAAAACTCTGTGAAGATTCAAATATAAAATGACTGTTATTCTGAGAAGTAGTCTTTTAGAGAAAACTTTGCTTTATATTAAATATATACACACAAAAAAACTGATTATATGGTTGCACTATAAACTAAAATACCAAGATAGGGGCTATGGATAACTGCTGTAGGAATTTGAAGATAAAAATCTAGTATCTCCATTAAACTAAGAGCTTCTAGAACAAACTCTGGTATCATCTCTGTATCACTAGTGCCTGGACATTTAAGAACTCAATAAATATGCACTAAATCAATTCGTAAGAACAAAAAAAAAGGGAGATTTTATAGAGGAAACGGAACTACAGCAGGGCTATTAAAAACAGACAATAAGGTAAACATAGGCAGGCAAGATCATAACCAAATAAACAGGGTTGTGAATAATCAGTGTTTGAGAACACTGCTCTCACTAGACATAAGTGGCTCATATTCTTTAGTATTGGGTATAATCTTGACAGGTCTGCAAGATTGCAAAAGTTAGAAGAGGCATCTTTAAGATTAATTTGACAACAATGAGTAAACTATGCTGAAATGGAAAGAAACTCAGTAAGCAATACTAACTACCCAATAAAAACGGAGGGTCTATAATATTCATGCTGACCAGATGGTCACAGGTATCAAAAGGAGTGGCAAATTAGAACACTAATATCAAGTTTTTGCTTTCCACAGTCCCTCATTTCATCTCTGTGAGTATAAGAAAGAGATAAAAGTGATTTGGTTTAAAACCCACAAATGAGTGGATGAAAAACTATGGTACATTTACATGATGGAATTCTTAGAAAGAAAGAAGGAGCCCCTACCCTTTGCAACAGCATGGATGGAATTGGAGAGCATTATGCTAAGTGAAGTAAGCCAGGCGGTAAAAGACAAACACCACATGATCTCACCTTTAACTGGAACCCAATCAACAGAACAAACAAGCAAGGAAAATATAACCAGACATTGAAATTAAGAACAAACTGACAGTAAGGGGAGGGATGATGGGGGGAGGAGAGAAAGGGGAAGGGTTTACAGAAACAACTATGAAGGACACATGGATAAAAATAGGGGGGAGCTAGAAATAGGAGAGGGAAGTGGGGATGGCTGGGGTGGTGAGGAGAGGTGGGGGGAAAAGACAGAAAACTGTATTTGAACAACAATAAAATTCAAAAGTATTTAATAAAAAAATTGGAAAAAAAGAAGTACAAATAGATGTTACAAAATAGCCATGGGGATGTAAAGTACAGTATAGGAAATGGAATAGCCAAAGTACCTATTCATGACCCATGGACATGAACAATGGTGTGGGGATTGCCTGAAGGAGTGGGGAGGTGGTGCTGGTTGGAGGGGGACAAAGGGTGAAAAATCAGGACAACTGTAATAGCATAATCAATAAAATATAATTTTAAAAAGAAAAAATAAAACTCAGGTACAGGGAACAAACTGCTAACTGCCAGACAGAAGGGGGGTAGGAGGGATTAAGAAGTATAAATTGCCAATTATAAAAATAGAGGTATGTAAAGTACAGCATAGGGAACATAGTTAATAATATTGTCAATAACTATGTACAGTATTTAAGAGTACTAGACTTATCGAGGTGATCACTTCATAAGTTACATAACTACCTATTCATTATGTTATACGTCTGAAACTAATGTACTATTGTACGTTACCTGTAATTTTTAAACTTTAAAAATTTTTAAGTGATTTGGTTTGTAAAAGCGACTTAGGTTACACGATGCGCTGTTTCTACGTGTTTATCTTATATCATCTGACAAAGCTTGCTTCCATACATATTTACCACCCGTTGTTTCTCTTTGTTGCTAACTCTCTTCCTGATATTTAGTATTACTGTCATGAAAAATATGTATTGTCCAGGATAAATATCTTTAAATATAAGGGAAAATAGAAAATGTTTTCCTATAGCCTCAAAATGTATGGGATATCTATGAGCCCCCAGGTCTCAAGATTAAAATGGTTCTATGTAATTCTCCAGAATTCATTTAAAGACACAAACTTCATCAAAACAGGTACAATTACACACACCTATTACTTGGACTATATTAAACAAGATTTCTGATATTAGATGTCTGTTCATCTTTTGGGGCTTGGGGAGATCATGGTGACTACAACTAGAGATCAGCACTCCCATAAGAATTAATGAGCTATTTTAGAAATTGTACAAAAGCCAAGTTGGGCCTAAATTTATAGGAGTAAAAGATGAAAATTCTCAAAATCAGAACAGAACTCCTAAAATATATTAAGAAAACATACACACACAGCCTACTAAAAACCATCTAAAAGTCTCAATTACACTGAAAAGCTACTGTGAACATTAAGGTGTTTTAGTGCTTTATTTACTTGGGAAGATGCAGGCCTTCTTTAGAACAACTCATCAAACTATGATGCAAAAAAGTAAAAATGGGTAACTTCAATTGCTATAATATGAAATATCCTTGAAGAACCTTAGTATACTAACAGTGAGAACCTTTAAAAAAAACAAAACACCTGTTTAAAAAAAAAACTCATCACAAAAGTTTGCATCAAAATATTATCTGGCAGTTTAAAACTAACAACTTAGGAAAAATAGGAGTATTTATTAGAGTACTAATGCACTTCTATTAAAAGAAAAGAATGAAAACTGAAAACTCACTATGACATTAAATAATAACAGAATACAAAATCACTTAAATAGCTTTATTTTGAAAACCACCAATGGCCTTTTTCATGTTTATAACTGAGATTCCTACTATTAGAAGAGAAAGTTTTTAAATTCTTATTACCTTTGTGTTATGTAATTTTTCCAAACTGAAATACTCATTTTAATAATTTATATTGCAACTATAAGCACATCATAGGTCTCCTGGTATCCTTTCTTTTCTATATTAAAACACATCATAGAATACAAATCACCTTCCCTATATGGCTGCCCTGGGCTGTTTTTAAGCATTAGCAAGGAAAGTAAAGTCCACAATGTCCCAAAAGACTTCTGATAAACAGGTCACAAATATGAGGACGGAGAATAAATTTTCAAATAAAGTTTCTGCATGGCTATGCAACATGCTGGGTCCTGCCAATCCATTTTTTTTTTTTAATACTAAGCACCTTCCTACTACCAAACAGGCACTTCTAAAGAAAAACACAAACACCCAAACACTTTCTGGCATTCTTCCCAGGAATATTTTTTGCCTTGCCTGGTACATTCTGTACTGAGTAATGACTATCAGTATGACAAAATATTGCAAGATTCTGTCCATCTAGCTCAAGTCATACAAACTAAAAACACAACTAATACGTAATAAAACTAAAAAGATAAACCTAGGTTATACACTAGACACATCGTAAGCATGTGTGTGTATAAGGAGAGTAAAAGTACTTAGAAGTCAACATTTAACCACTGGTTATTTAAGGACTCCTAATATTAATTCCTAACAAATTACTTAAGATAACCACCTAAAATGTATTTCAACACTGTCAACTCATAAGTGACTAATTTTCCCCATATAGATAGTTCCAAAATAAGTATGTATCTACTTATACAAAGACCAAGATTTGGGGGAAAAAAACACAAAAAAACATAAATCGGCTAATTTTTTCAAACCTCTTTCTTAAAAGCCTAAACATAAATTTAAAGTCCCAAAGAAAGCACCAAATTTGTGATGGTAGAATTTTCTTTTATAAAAGAGGCAAAAGCCCCTTTATAGATTTTTATTTATTTACTTATTTTATAGAGAGAGGGAGAAAGAAAGGGAGAGAAACATCTATGTCCAAGAGAAACACAGATGGTTGCCTCTCCCATGCCCCAACCAGGGACCAGCCTGTCTGTGATGCAAGCATGTGCCCTAACCAGGACAATGCCCAACCCACTGAGCCACACCACTTAGGGCCCTTTAGATAAATTCCTTACAATTTGCCTGTTTCTTAATTCACTTCCTTATAAATCTGATTTAATACAAAAAGGCACATTTCTATATTAACAGAACTTTTACAAGACTTTATTTCTTAAATTCCTCACTAAATACAGAAGGTACTCTCTATACAGGGCTTGTGTGATAAAGGATGCTAGTAAACTAGCACTCAATTACTAAATACTAAATAACAAAAGACATCCACCATAATATTTCCTTCTAAAAGAAAGAAAAATTTATTTAAAAGTTCACAGATATAGACACACTGACATACAGGCAGAGAAAATACAGTATGAAGGCATTAGAATCAGAGAGATTTTATCTTTAAAGGTAACCACTCTCAACTTCTTAAGGAATGACTTGCCATCTGTTTGGGCAGAAATATACTTCAAGTTGGTATATATGATTGGTAGCCTAGAACAAAGCATTGATTTTTGTCATCAATTACCAAATAACTTCCATTTTCTGAATATATAAAGTAGGTATATGTGCATATATACATGAGCCAGCAAAAGAGCAAATCACAAAACTCCAAATTTCTGATTCAATTAACTAGCACCTGGAACTACGTTTAAGACTGTTTTTCTATGACAGTCCAAGAAAGCCTGGCAGATTTCCAGACCTCAACCTCCCTGTGCCTTTTTAATTATTAAAAACAGGGCAGAGGTAATGGTTGTAAGAAAAAAAAGGCTTTCACTCATTTTAATCAATATAAGTAGGTTTTTTATAATAGTATGGGGAGAGATTTCCAATTAAACAAAAAACAGGAAAAAGAAGAGCCCAATATTTTCCCCTTCACGAATGGGAAAATTCTACTCTTCTACCCCTTTCACCCCATGAGGACACTTTATGTCTATTTTGGTGACATGTAACAAGAAATCTTATAGGACACAAAGCACCATCTACATTCAACAAATATACAGCAAGGTCCATCCAGAAAAAGTCCAGCCATGTTAATATAATGAGAACAGTTTGCACTAACATTGATGTAACCTAGCAGCCAAGGAGAGTGGACCAGAATGCTCATGCATGAACAATGACGACTTCACTGTACTAGTCAGTGAGGATGGTAGATGCCCTTGAGAGAGCATGTGTACTATGTGGCCGTCACATTCAAAATCAGTGAGCAAGTATGACAATGAATCTGTATCAGATTTTGCATTAAGCTCGAAGATTCCTCTGCAGAATCTATTCAGATGATTCAGAAGGCCACATCTATGGGCAACTGGTGATTGGCAGCCTCATCATGAAAACACACCTGCTTGTGCATCACATGTCCTGCCGAGTTTTTTTGTAAAACATCAGATCACCCAGGTGACTCAGCCACAACAGCCCAGACTTGGTGCCCTGCAGCTTCTGGCTTTTTCCAAAACTAAAATCACCTTTGAAAGGGAAGAGATCAAGATTTAGGAAAATATGATGGGGCGCCTGATGGCAACTGGGAGAATTGCATGAGATCCCAAGGTGCCAATTTTGAAGGGGACTGAGGTGTCATTGTCCTATGTGCAATGTTTCTTATATCTTGTTATCTTTTCCAGTAAATGTCTCTATTTTTCATACTACAAGGCTGGATACCTTCTTAACAGACCTCATGCAGTGTTGGAACACACTGTATCAGGCACTATGACATTCAGGTACTAATCAGAAACAGCGAAAAAGAAAGTATTTTCAAAATCTGAGAAATCTTTAACCTCAACTTGGAAAGAAGAAAAAAATAAGAGGCTTATTTTCAAAACAAAACACTGAAAGTAGAAAGTAAGAAACTCACAAATCATTTAGACACATCTGAACTTCAATTAAGGTTTATTCTAATTTCTCCTCTAAGGTAAGTGGGGAGGCACAGATAAATAATCAGAAAATCACAAAGACTATGGAATTGTAATCTTTATCAAGTACTATACAGGTACTTTATGTAAAAGAAATAACAAATGTGTTAATGCCTCTAAAAATTTTTGTCTTAGACTGAATTTAGAAGATAAAAAGGTGAAATAAAGAAAAACAAAAATCAAGTGAGTACACTTACAGTATACTAAGTGCTCACTAGTCTGTTCAATATTAAGAACAGCCACATCAACTCATTCATAGGTATTAAGGACAATTTAGAAAGTACATAAACTCTCCATAAAGGTGTACTAGCCATAAAGAAATTCATACTAGCATCCATAATGAATAAAATAAAATAATGTTAGCTATTTTGTCAAATGAAAATTTATCCATAACTGAAACAAAACAAAAACACCAAAATCAGGTCAGAGATTTAAATCATAAGTAATGGAATTAGAAAAAAATCTAAACCAGTGTTTGGAGGTGAGTGCCAGTAGAATAAGAAGGTTATTACTGGGAGGCACCAATCTCCTTGAAGAAGAGCAAGTAGTCTTCCTGATTTCCCAGGTTCCACTTTTATCCCATCCAATCATTTCTCCATCCAGAAGTCAGAGCCCTTATTAAAGCCAACAAAATCAAGTCACTCCCCTAATTTAAAGCCATCGAATGGCTTTCCACTGCCCTATGCCTTAAAATAAAACTTGAAGAGTTAAATCCTTCCACAGTTTGGCTCCTCTTCAGCTTCAATTCACAGCAGTCAGTGAATTTTCTTTGAACATCAAACTCTTTCAAGCCTTGATATTGTCTTTCTACAACCACCCTCCCTATCTCTAAACGCTTTTAATGGGTGACATAGCAGAGTGGAGTTAAAACACACAGAAAAAGCTTGAAAAAGTTGGAGAAGTTACCAGGTCATAAAATGAACAAAGGCAAAATAACTGTAGTTTGGAAACAGTTCCCAAACAACTAAGAACTGTTTGAATAATAAAATCAGATTAACACACACATTTACTTAATATTACAAAGTATATCTAATCTAAATCTTTCACATTTATAATTTTAAAATATTTTCTCCAAATCCAGGTTTAATCTTTACCTTCTAAAATGAAAGAAAAAAATTTCAATACTTTAACAGTCTTGCTATATTGATATTGCCCAAAATCTAACAATTTTGTTCTATATTAATTACCACAATAGAATTATTTTAATACTATCTCAATAGATATCCCCCCACAACTTAATGAAACAAAACATTTACACTACATGCAATGATTTTTACTGTAAGCATTCATATTTCCCTGTATAACCAGTCAGTGGTTAATAAAAAGTTTTTGAAAAGTAAAAAAGAAAAAGTAGCGTGATAAATGTTACACTGTTTTAACCAAGATCAAAGTTATAACAGAAAAGTCTAGACTAGCCTCCTTCAAAAAGCTTTCATATAAATATCCTATAAAGCATTCTACATCTAGTTCACATTTTTATCACCCTCCCTAATAAAACTTTCACTTGAAATGTCATGTTTACACTGAAACAAGCCACATTTACTTCAATAATAATCAATAACTGATATGTTTTACTATGTGGAGAATTATTTTCTAATATGTTACCACCTATATCCAACTAATAAAACTATGAAAACTCTTGTTTTTTTAAGTGAATAGTAAAATAATACTTTTTGTGTTTAGCAGTATGACAGACAACTCTGGAAAAGTAACAAAGAAGAATAGTCGAGCAGGTTAAACTGTTTACTTTTTTTAATTAAACATTTTCAGATAATGACAGATTCACATGCAGTTATATGGAATAATATAGAAAGACTTTATGTACCCCTAACTCATTTCCTCAAATGGTAAGATCTTACAAAACTATGATAACTATGATATTGACAATGATACAATCCACTAATCTAATTCAGATTTCCCAGTTTTGTACTTATTTGTGTGTATAGGGGTGTATGTGTGTTAATTCTAAGCAATGTTTTTCAAAAGTATAGGTTCATGTATACACCAACATAATCATAATATGAAACAGTTCCATCACTACATACACTTCCCTGTTTACTTTTAAATCTAGTATCACAAGAGAGACAACACACTGATATATCCTTGCTCATGTTCTAGTAAGTTAAATATTTTGAAAAGAATGCTGTTAGGCCACCTTGAATGCAATTCACCATTTCTTCAACATACTCCCACTCAGAAATGTTTATATCCACCATTCTCTTAAAGAACAAAGATCCATAGAACCCTAACAATTATTGAGTTGTTCCTACTCCTTTATTTGTGAAACAATTAACCATGAGACCTTTTTTTTGTTGTTGTTACTAGTGAGCCACTGGAACAGACCAAAATAAGATTTAAAGAAGTTTAAATACAGGACACTTTCCTCCAAGTTAAAAGACACTTTCCCAGTGCCAGAAACTAAGTGCACAGCTGGCCAATGTTTAGGTCTATCCTCGGAATGGAAGTCTGAGATCAGAACATGTGTAAGCAGAGAGCAAAGGAATTCAGAGACACAGGGACTTCAATAATAATGCTACTATTGTTCCCCCTTTTTATACTCAGTGATGTATTTGTACACTGAGGAGACAAAAAAGGAACAGGAGTAATGGACAGAAGAAAAGGATGGAGACAAAAAGTAGTTGAAAGGACATGGGTAACAACTGCATCCATCAGAGTTGTTCTCAGTTAAGCAGCTGGCTGGCTGGTGACTCAGGGGTCAACAATTCTAATCTCTGGCTTTCCACTAAGTCTGAAGACCAATTCCTAGTGGAATTCACATACTCTCTTCCCATTTAGCACTTATGCCCACCTGACTCAATTTTCAGTGAAGCACAATTTTGCTTTCTAAAAACAAATTAAGAATGGTAAACAACTTCAATGAAAGTTTGAGTCCCAATACTGTTAATAACTATATGTGGTGCCAGGTGGGTACTGGAAATATCAGGGGAATCACTTTATAAAGTCTATGATTATCTAACCACTATGCTGGACACATGAAACTAATAAGAAATAGTAGTGAATACATGTTCCTTGACCTGACCCTTCCTATAAAAGACTCATGGACAAGGACAATGAGGAGGAGGACAGAATGTGGAAGGAGAGCTGGGCAGGACAGGAGAGAGCAATGCAGGGGAAATGGGAACAACTGGACATGAACAACAATACAAAAAATGTTAAAGATAATAATATTGAATGCAAACTGTAACTGAATAAAGTTTCAGCCCAAAGGGAACTTACATATCTACAGATATTAAAAGCCTCATAAATGTAATGAAAAGAATGACAGTGATAAGCTAATGAAAATTATGTCCTAGGCGCCACACAATGCAAGATCTGTCTCTAATATTAGCATTTTCAAACATAAATAAACACGTCACATATCTAACACCTAAGGAGAGGCTTTGAGGTAATGACTAAGAGATAAGGAAGCAGCACTGGTATAAGAAAACTGGCTTTATGAAACCAAATTTTAATTTTTTGCTTACTTTACTACTTCGGAATTTTCAGGGTTTTTTAAAGCTATTTCATTCATTTTAGAATTATACCACATAGTAAAAAGGGAGAAATCAGGGAGAGAGACAAGTGAGACACACTAGAAGAAAAACAGAAATAACAATGAGGGAGCAAACTGTTTAAATGAGAAAAGGAAAAAATATCAAAACTTGAGGATTATTCATGGGATAAAGGCATTTAATCCTTTCAAGAGCTGAATGATAGTGTTGAAGATGCTTGCAGAAGCATAGTATCAGGTATACAATAAAGCTCAATAGTTTTTCTTTTTTAATTATTTTTAATATACTTTATTGATTATGCTATTACAGTTGTCCCATTTCCCCCCTTCACCCTGCACACCCTATCCCACCCACATTCTCCCCTATAGTTCATGTGTCGTAAGTTCTTTAGCTTCTACATTTCCCATACTATTCTTGCCCTCCCCCTGTCTATTTGCTACCTACCATCTATGTTACTTATTCTCTGTACCTTTTCCCCCTCTCTCCTCCTCCTACTCCCCAGTTGCTAACCCTCCATGTGATCTCCATTTCTGTGGTTCTGTTCCTGTTCGAGCTGTTTGCTTAGTTTGTTTTTGTTTTTGTTTTAGGTGTGGTTGTTAATAATTGTGAGTTTGCTGTCATTTTACTATACATGTTTTTTATCTTCTTTTTCTTAGATAAGTCCCTTTAACATTTCATAAAATAAGGGCTTGGTGATGATGAACTTCTTTAACTTGACCTTATCTGAGAAGCACTTTATCTGCCCTTCCATTCTAAATGAAAGCTTTGCTGGATAGAGCAATCTGGAATGTAGCTCCTTGCCTTTCATGACTAGGAATACTTCTTCCCAGCCCCTTCTTGCCTATAAGGTCTCTTTTGAGAAATCGGCTGACAGTCTGATGGGAACTCCTTTGTAGGTTACTGTCTCCTTATCTCTTGCTGCTTCTAAGATTCTCTCCTTCATTTTTACCTTGGTTAATGTAATTATGATGGGCCTTGGTGTGTTCCTTCTTGGGTCCAACATTTTTGGGACTCTCTGAGCTTCCTGGAATTCCTGGAAGTCTATTTCCTTTGCCAGATTTGGGAAGTTCTTCTTTATTATTTGTTCAAATAACTTTCCCACTTGTTGCTCTTCCTCTTCCCCTTCTGGTACCCCTATATTTTGGATGTTCGAATGTTTAAAGATGTCCTGGAGATTCCTAAGCCTCTCCTCATTTTTTTGAATTCTTATTTCTCCTTTCTTTTGTTTGATTGTTTGTTCCTTCCTTCTGGTTCACTACATTGATTTGAGTCCCAGTTTTCTTCCCATCACTATTGGTTCCCTGTGCATTTTCCTTCATTTCACTTAGCACAGCCTTCATTTTTTCATCTAATTTGCAACCAAATTTAACCAGTTCTGTGAGCATTCTGATCACCAGTGCTTTGAACTGTGCATCTGATAGGCTGGCTATCTCATGGTCACTTAGTAGTATTTGCTCTTGAGCTTTGATCTGTTCTTCCATTCGGGCCATTTTTTTTTTTTTTTTGCCTTGTCGAGCCTGTTATGTATGAGGGGCAGAGCCTGAGGTGTTCGCCAGTGCGGGGCAACCCAGTCACTGGGTTGTGATGCTGTATGTGGGGGCTGGGTCTGAGAGGGAACAATGGCACTTGCTCCGCTGTTGGATTTCAGTCCCTTCCACCCCTTCCCCCAAGCAAACTGGGCCCTTCTAGTGCTAATTCTCATGTTGGTGGGCTTGTGCACATTCTAGGACCCCGTGGGTCTCTAGAATGTGAGGCTGAGAGTCTCTCCCTGTGCCTCAACCCCCACAGGTGTTTTCGATCAGTGCCCCGAGACTCTACTTCCCGGCGCTGGGACCCTGGGACTACCTGGTCAACCAGCCACCTTGCGCACAGTGCCTCGCTTAACAATCCCCCCCTCACTGGGTCTGCCAGCTGCCTGCATGCCTAGGATGCCCTTATGCGCACCCAGGATGCCTTATGTGCCCTGTGCCACTACTTTTTGTGTCGTGACCCCTCTCTGCCCGGCTGCCGAACTCCGCCCTTCCTACCAGTCTGGATGAATGTGCATATTTTAACTCCTTGGTTGTCCGACTTCCATATAGTTCAATTTTCTGTCAGATCTGGTTGTTATCTTGTTTCTAAATTGTTGCTGACCTTATTCTGTTTGTGCGAGGAGGCATAGTGTGTCTACCTACACCTCCATTTTGGCCGGAAGTTCTCAATAGTTTTTCTTCACAGAAGTACCAGACACTGCCTGTTACCTTATTTTCTCCTTCCCTATTTATTTTGCCACAAAATCTTAACAGTTTCCACTAATAGACTGTAATGTTTTTGGATCCCTGACGCTAACTTGGAAGGGATAGCCAAGAAGTAGATCCTATATCCTACGATTTTTTAAAGATAATTTTTTAAAAGATTGCATTTATTTATTTTTAGAGAGGAGAAGGGAAAGAGAAAGAGAGAGAAAGAAACATCAATGTGTGGTTGTCCCTCGTGTACCCTCTACTGGGGATCTGGTCCACAACCCAGGCACGTGCCCTAGACCACGAATCTAACTGCTGACTGTTTGGTTTGCAAGCCAGCACTCAATCCACTGAGCCACACCAGCCAGGGTTGATTTTTTTTTAATACAAATGTCTTCTGTGTTCCCTGGCCAGGTGGCTCAGTTAGTTGGAGCATAGTCCCAAGCACCAAAAGGTTGAGGGTTCAATTCCTGGTCAGGGCACACACCTAGGTTGCAAGTTGGATCCCTGGTAGGGGCACCTACAAGAGGCAGCCAATCGATGTTTCTCCCTCACAAAGATTTCTCCATCTCTCTCTGTCTCTCTCTGTTTCTCCCCCCACCCCTCCCTTTCTCTCTAAAAAATCAATAAACATATCCTCAAATGAGAGTTTTAAAGAAATGTCTTCTGTGAAACTAAACAGCTTTAACCTGCAGGTGGTCAGTCTGTCACCTTCATCTGACATCTGTATTAATAACATCTTGACCTCCTGAGAAAAACCACATACAAACACACATGACATGCAACATTTTCATGATCATTTTCAAGCTGGAAGTATACTATATTATTCCTAATTTATGCTACGCAGCCAGTAGCACATGCCTCTAGAGGCAACAATAAAGTCAGAGTAATGTTTCCAGTGTGGGACCTACACAACTTCCATCAAAATCACCAAATGCTAATTCTGGGACCCAATCCAGATCCACTAAATTAAATTCTCTGAAAGTATTTTTTTTTGTCTGGATACTACATTTTTAATAAGTGTTTCTATATATTAAGTTATATGTAGGGATTAAATATGAAAACAAGAATGTTTAAGCATGAAACACTATAACTAGCACAAAGGAGATATTCAATAATAGTCTATCTTCTCTCAAAATGGAGAAAACAGGGGATTATATTTTATTCCCAGAGAAAATACCCTAGTAGTGGGGGAGGCTTTTTGTTCTGGGTTGGTGTTTTGGTGTGTTGAGAGCACAGGGGTTAATTGGTGGAAAAAGAGTATTAAAGGTATACTACAGATAATCCTTAAACAGGATTTCTACCTTAAGCAATTAAGAGTCCCAGAAATTATTTTAAAATATTATTATTATTATTTCTAATACTAACACTAGGAATTATTATTTCTAATGTTAATATTCCTAATATAAAATGTTTTAAACCTCTAAATTTAAAAATTAGAAGAGTCCTTATTTCAAATGATATAGTCATCTGGTTTGAATGTCTATAATCCTGCTTAGCCTCTATGTGACTAAAAAAAGCAAAAAGTTAAATGAGATGTGGAAGATAAAAATGAACATATTTTGTGCATAGGAAATCTGGTATCAAATACTTAATAAGACCTGTGATCCACCAAGGTTCACCTCATGTATAAATCATTATAGACTTACAGGTAAGAGTCAGTGCTTATATACATGAATATTATAATGTATGTTTATATAACATGTATTATATATATTACAATCTATAGGATTCTAAAATTTATTTTCTTTCACTTAAACTTCCTTTTATAAACTTAAAGGTATCTTACTTGATGCTTACAACAATCCTACAGGGTAAATAGGAATAGATATCATTATTCTGACCCAGCTCCTACTATACTTAACATCCAGTGAGTAGATTATAATTGAATAAAAACAGATGTTAGACCCTGGCCAGTGTGGCTCAGTTGGTTGGAGTGTCATCCATCCTATAATCAAAGGATTGTGAGCTCCATTCCAGGTCACAGCACATACCTAGCTTGCAGGATTGATCTCTGGCCTAGCTAAGCATGTACGACCCCAGGATTGGGTGTACATAGGAGGCAACCAATTAATGTGTCTCTCTCACATTGATGTTTCTTTATCTCCCTTCCTTTTTCTCAAAAAGCAATGAAAAAATGTATTTGAAGATAACAAAAGGAAAAAATAGATCTTGGAATCATCTTTTCTGGTGGTTAGATACGGTGTGAATAAGCTACACTTGAGTGCTAAATAAAACTCTTTTAGCTCTATCCTCAGAGATTACTTCAGTGGGTCTAACGTGGGGTTCAAGAATTCTTATCCAGTACTCAAGGTGACTCTAATATTGGGAGGTCCTCGAACCACAGCTTGAGAATCACTAATTACTTCAATCTTAACTGTGTCCCAGAGAGATGAACTGATTAGGTCATTATATGGTGAAGCAGGACTCAATCCCAGACTTCTATTTTCATTTTCACTATCCACACCATTCATAAAACAAAACTAGAAAATCTTTCTTCACTTAATTTTAATTAGGAGTAAAAAGAAAAATCAATTATCAAGACATTTCACCAAACTGAACTCTGAAAACTGCCATAAGAGGTAATAACTTAATAGATACGGTACAAGCATGTATTCCAAGAAAACACTATTGTAACATTTTCCTTCCTTTAGATATTCCAAACTAAGCGGAATAACAGGAAGATGTGTCATACTGGTCAAGGTCACTATATGCATAATCTCATTCAATCTACATTACTCTATGAAGTAGATACTATTTCTGCCCAATCTGTGAAGAAACTGAGGCTTGGATGATTGTAATATGCCAAGGAATATAAAGTTAAGTGGTCAGGCCAGGACTGGACCAAAGTTAAAAGCATGAGCTCTTAATCTCGCTTATATACTGTGGCCAATGTCCCTATCACTAGGTCTTATTCACTGCCTAAGCAAAAAATTTTGATATAATATTCTGCATCTTTCATTTGTTCTTAAGTCACTAAGAACTCTATCCAGTTCTTATTTCATAAAAATCAGTCATTTACCTCAGACCCTTCCTCTCTGCTATATTAGTGTAAATCAACCTCTACTACCTCCCTACTACCCCTATTATTTCTCTGCAATCAATTTTATCTGCTAATTCAAGGTTTCCCTTGGGGGTCATTATGAGAAATTACTACTCTCCTCCAAACTGTAATGATATAGCCTAGGCTACAAAACCCTTGATCAGGAAAGATGTTTTCCTTAAAATGATAATCAATTACCTTGTTCCTCTTATAGAATACTGGCCACTGTCAATTTCTGCCATTTCCTGTTTTCTTTGTCTTTTGCATCTCTGCCGTTCTCATCTTCCAGCTGGTTTCCCTACCATCCACCAAAACTGTTTCATACCAGTTTCTCAATCTGACTCTCCTGAAATTTCACACCGAAATTCTGTTTCATACAGAATTCCCTGTGCTAAGTCTACCTTAGAGATTCATGTGTGCTCCTCTTATACCTTCCCCGATTTCCTGACTTCACGATAATCTCACTGAACACTATACCTAAGCTGTCCAACACAGTAGCTACTAACCATGTGTGGTTACTGAGAACTAGAAATGTGGCTAATCAAAATGAGTTGTGCCAGAAGTGTAAAATATACACTATATTTCAAAGGCTTTGTATAAAAAAAAAACCTAATAGTTACTGATTACATGTTGAAATATGTTTAATATACTGAGTGAAATAAATTATTAAAATTAATTTCACCTTTTCTTTTTACTCTTTAAAATGTGACTACTAGAAAATCTAAAATTACATTCTATGGCTTACATTTCAGCTCTTTCGTAGCACTGCTTTAGACACTGCATCATCCTGAGCTTAACGGGCCTAATGCTCTCATTATAACACATGTCATATAAGGCCTTCTTAGAACATACCCACTCTATTTTCAACCATTGCTTCAGAGTTATATCACCCCATAAAAATCTATAGCAATACTCCATCATAAATAATATATATGTGCATTCAAGGAACACCATCTGGAAATGAAGATACCATGAACATCTCCAAAGTGAGAACTACAAATTAGGTGTCTAGAAAATGAGCTAATCATAACCACCCTGCCTAGTCTAAACATAGTCTTCTCCTATACTTGAAAACTGTTCCCTGGAATGTTTCTTATTGTTCTCTCCTGTGAACTTAAAAAGGTGCTTCTAAGAAGGTAAGGCAACGGTTATCTGTAACAAACAGAAAAGAAAGTCCTAGAAACCACAGAAAGACAAATATAACTGCTATTGCTAAAGTATTTGTATATAAAACCACATGTATACGTAATTCTGGGAGTTAGAAGATACATACATTATTAAGAAAGAAAATCATTACAACTTTGAGGAAAAACACACTGAACAGCATCTGCCACAATCCTGCTCAACCAGATGACCTGGAGGCAGTGGTAGATGACTCAGACTCCTACCATGGCTGTCTAGTAGCATTTCTGTCAATGGAAGAAGTCACATCAATACTTCCTTAATTGAGCCAAGAGATAGAGCAATGGTAACTTTCCTGAATTTGCAGAAGTGGCAGTGACAAACCAAAACATCAATGAAAAACGCTGGCAGTCTGTTGATGTCAGACTAGAAAAGGAGCAAAAGAGAGAGGTTTCTGTTGAGAAATACTTTGAAAATATAAAGCACAACAAAATGGAAATTAACATAATTTAGGTCAACTACTAAACATGTTGAATATCCATGGAATCCAATTATCCATTAAGACACAATAAGAAGCTTTTTACATCAAGGTAAATTTTACTTTTAACTGGGCTTTACGTAATACATTCAACATGGGGGAAAAGGTATGACTCCTTTTTGATAGATATAAAAACGGTGAAACACATTTAAACAAGTTAGGTATAAATCATTAAAATTTTACTGTGGGAGACTAAATACATACATATCAAATCATGGGGTCCATATTTTCAATGCTAATTAAAAGAAGAAAGTGGAAAGTGCATGATCCACTATTTGCCACTTTGTTGGATAAAAAAACATGCATTGGAACAAGCAATCTTAACCAGTAAGAGTCCCAGCACCTGAATACAGTAGGCACTTGACAAATTGTCTTTCTCCTACTCATGTCAAACATGAACAAACAAAATCAAGTCACAAGGATATAAATGGAGAAAGTAACAAAAGAAGAGAATGAGCAGAAAAGATGAAAGATGTCAACTTGAAGAAGAGAAAAAAAACGATACGAGCAATTTAAGATGATCCCAAAAAGCATGAGGCAAATTTGTCTTTAAAATGAAATCTTAACAGATGGTTAAGCAGCGGACTTAGTCCTCAGAATATTTATAAAATTAGTTTTTGAATACATATCTGCTCAATTCTACTGCCACTAAAAAGACAGTAGAAGGCTTATGAGCAGCTGTCCCATGCTTTTTGCTTGCTAGGGCTTACCTAGAGCAGATAGCACTGACTTTTACTTATTTTTTTTCCTTCACAAAAATATTGCTATTACCAGCTGTAAAAATTTATTTATAATAAAATACATATAAATGCACAGGCACCTAAGCTAGATGTTCTGCAAACTTTCCTGAGGGATAAAACACAAATTTTTTATTTAAATAAAACTCTGATTTAGAAAGTAAAACCAAATTAAATTATTATTTGATGTCCCATCAGGTCCTTAGAATTTAGGTATTAAAGTCAAAGTAAGTGATTAGAAGAAAGTAAGTGTAGGAAAAAGCTTATTTAACAATTGATTTAATTAGTAATAATGCATTAACTCACTGGCATTTACTCAACACTGACCAAAAGGAATGAAAAAAATGTCTTCTTAATTTTTAATATCATAAAAATTCACAAATATAAAACCGGAACTTGAGACACAGCAGGAGAAACACCTTTCCACACATGAGCTCTCGGCACAGGAGCACCAGCTATCAGACGGCAACCATATAAGTGCTCAAAGTAAGCAAATGCTGTGGAAATACACCAAAGGACATAGAATAAGCTTTTTCTCCCCTGCAGTATCTGCAATCCATTCTAAATAGTGAACAAGTCAAAATTTTAGAAATTATTTAAAAGTTTGTGTGCTTATTTGCAAGCCAAGTAAGTGCATGAGGAATGTGAAGACTTAAGGAATAAAAAGGTTTCATAGTAGTTTATGAAAAAGACTCTAGCTATATTTGGAACATAAAGATATTTGATTGTCTAAAGAGCATATTCAAGGAAAAGGATGGCACATATGCAGAGAGCAGTCTGTAATAAAAAGTAATGAAAAAAGAAGTTCATTAAAAGGGAGGAAGGAAGAAGTGGGGTCTTCACGAGATAGTGGATTAACAGAAGAGAAAAAAATGAGAAAAATCAGGTGTAAATGACTCATGATGCTTAAGTTCTTGCAACTAAAAGACTGATGATAATTACCTATAATATTCAGTCACTGAATAGTGACTCTACAGGTTAGCAGACCTGAAGCTGTAAAAGGTAAAACTCTGTTCTTGCAACTAAAAGACTTATAATTACCTATGACACTACTTTATAAGACTTATAATAATTACCTATAATATTCAGAGTCCCTGAATAGTGACTTTACAGGTTAGTAGGCCTAAAGGTGTAAAAGGCAAAACTGTCCCAAGCAGTCCACAGAGTGCTAGACAGGTGGATACAAAGTGTGATACCTGCTCTCAAGTTGCAAATGCTCAAACAAGAAAAATGAGAAGTAGCTTATTAAATTCAGCATTCTGGTAAGGTGTGTTTTACTCAAAGACTAATTTTTTTTCAAAGTACAGGCACTTATTTGAGATTAACAATATGTTTTTGATTAAAGAAGTAACAGTGAGGGTCAAGTAGACTATTAGAGGAAAGAAGAAATAGGCCAACACTTACCCTGATACTATGTCACATGAGTACAACAGGGACTAACACACATATCTGAATGTCAAAAGTTCCCTTATACTTCAGATGTTTTTCACTCCACTAATTTTTTTTTTGCTTTGAAAAGAGCACACTCACAACCTCCACACACACCCTGCTCTCACACTCACATACTCCCTCACATCTCCACATACCTTCCTCTCTTAACCCTACACACATCCTACACATTCCCACCACATACCCCACAACCCCTCCTCTCACACATCCCACAAGACCCTCACATCCTATCACATACCTTCCTCTTGCACACTTACACACTCTTATATACCCTCACGTCCTTTCCTCTCACATATCCCCACAACTTTCACACCCCACACAGCTCACTCATCCTCCACACCCATCCCTTCCTACACTCCAAAGAACATTCATAACCCATTCGATGCAAATAAACCATTCTCATGCCTTCCCTCACCCTTCCTCCCCAACCTCTGAACCCACCACATACTACTGCTTTCCCACCTACATGAATTTTAATTCATCTTTCAAGGTTCACTGATGTCCTATTTTCTTTATGACGCTTTCCAGACTACTTTGCCTCTTAGTGATTTTTTTTTCTGTTTTGGTCCTGGATTTCTTACTCAGCTAGTGTTTAGCAACAACATTTAAATACAAACTATACTGTAACATTTACTGCATCCAGACATGTATTATGAAAAATAGAGACATTTATTAAAGAAGATACAAGATACAAGAAACTCTGCACATAGACCAATGACACCTCAGTCCCCTTCACAGTAGGCACCTTTGGACCTCACACAAAGTTCTCCCAGTCGCCATCAGCTGCCCCATCACACTTTCCTGAATCTCATCAATGGTCTGAAATCTCTTCCCTTTTCAAGGTGATTTTAGTTTTGGGAAAAGCAGAAGTCACACAGGGCATCAAATCTGGGCTGTACTGGGACTGAATCACTTGGGTGATTTGACATTTTGCCAAAAAAACCTGCAGGACATGTGATGTATGAGCAGGCATGTTGTCATGATGAGTCTGCCAATCACCAGTTGTCCATAGCTGCAGCTTTCTGAATCATCCCAATGTTTCCTTAGAGGAATGTTCAAGCTTAACACAAAATCTGATGCAGATTCACTTTCTACTCACTCAGTGATTTTGAATGTGACCGCCACACAGTGTACATGCTCACTCAGTGGTATCTACTGCCTCCACTAACTGGTACAGGGAAGTCATCATTGTTCACACATGAGCATTCCACTTCAATCTCCTTGGCTGCCAGGTTACACTAATGCCAGTGCAAACCTTTCCAGTTATATAAACAATGGTTGGACTTTTTCTAGACTGACCTTGTATATATAGAATTCTCTCTTCAATTAAGGTATAAGCATTCACCATAGCTATTTTCTCTACAGGAACACAGTAAAGTGGCATATCCCTTTTGAATGGTTGTTTCCTTATATGGCATTGCCTTCTTTCACCTAATGTGTGTAATAGTCCCCCCCAAACACATCCCTGGATTTCCTTCCACAATTTCACAATATCACATTTGAACACACAACTGAGAGGGTCTTGCTGTCATACACTGGAAATTGGCTTGAGGGAATATGCAAAAGTAAATAATGAATAGTCAATCTCCCTTATGAATAATGCAAAATCAATTTTAATATTTTTACAAATAATCTGCAAAAGCATGTACACAGCAAAACCTCCAGACTTACAGGTTTCAAAAAGCAATTCTAGGAAGCAAGTTACCAAGCCAAAAGAGAGAAATTTTAGGAAGTTCTCTTAAGGGTATAAAATTGTAATATTACAATTTTTTCTAATATTAAAATAATAATAAAACTACCCTTACTAAATGATTACTTCTGAGTGAAAAACACAGAAGTCATCAAGGATATTTAAAGACGATGACAAAAAGTACTGATATATCTACAAAGAATAACATTTTATAATCCACAGGAAAGGAACTAAAAACAAAAACAGAAATTACTAAAACCTTCAACAAAATAGACAGGTTATCCACATCTGATATTTCAAGAAGATACAGATTCTTTCCTAAAAAATCAGAGTTCACGTTACCGCCCAGTTTAACATTCCATAAGGGTTGTTATGGAGGGGGAGGGAGGATCTTAAAGCATAGCATCCAAGGCTCCATTTCACCTGCACCCTTATTTTTCTAACCCTATCTCTCATTATATTTTCTACTGCTTCTGTCCTGTCTAAAAGAAATAGTGAGCACTTCTACAAATATTATCATATTTATTTCCTCAATGCTCTTGCATATGCTGGCCTCTCTGAACAGAATCTTCTTCCCCATAAAAGACCACCTGGTGAAATCCTACCGTTCTGCCCAGGTTCAGTCAAATGCCACTATCACTACATATATTTCTCTTTGTATCTAATCAGTGAACATCAGCTGAGCACCAACTCCACCAGCACAAAGAATTCAGAGATGAATGTGATAAATCTAATCTGAAGAGAGAAAACCAGAGAAAATGTCAATAATGCAAGAAGTACAACAAATATAATAAGCTAGGTAAGGTGCTAATGCAACACAGAAATGAGCACCTAACAACTTGCTAGGGAAGAGTGGTCCCCAAGGAACTGCAGGATGTACCCAATCAGTGGAGTCTGGAGGCAGAATACAAGTATGTGGGGGACGGGAGGGATTCGATGTTTTTCAGTGTTACAGGATCCAAGTGGGAGGCAGTAAGTGGCAGGAAATAAAGTTAGAAAGTAACAACCCCAGAGGGAAATGTATGTCATGTTAAAAAGCCTGACATCTGGCCCTGGCCAGGTGGCTCAGTTGATTGGAGCATGGTCCCATACCCCAAAAGGTTGTGGGTATGATTCCCAGCCAGGGCACATGCCAAGGGTGTGATCCCAGCAGGCCTGAGTGCAGAAGGCAACCAACTGATATTTCTCTCTCACATCAATGTCTCACTGTCTCTCCTTTTCTCTTTCTCTAAAATCAATAAACATATCCTTGGGTGAGGATTTAAAAAAAATTTTTTTTAAGCTTAAACTCTCTCTTCCCCCTGCCTCTCTGTAAAATAAAAAACTAAAATTTAATTTTAAAAAACCTTGACCTTCATCCTGTGTAGGTGATGCAAAGTCAGTGCGGGAGTTTTAAGTAGTTGAACATCAGGGTCAAATCTGTACTTTCATAATAGATCTCTTTAGTCTCTGTAATCTCCATGGTTTCCAGCAAAACTGCAGAAGATAAGTGTTCTTTTTCCCAGGTGCTCTTTGGGAGTAGGAGGGGGAAAAGTCCATTTAAGAACCCAGGCAAGGAATGATAAAGGTAGAACTAGTAGACTGGTGATGGGAATGGGTGAGCAAGAAGAGATTCAAGAAATATGCAGAAGATGAAATTTACAGGGTTTAGTACTTTCTTGGATTTGGCACAACACTAAGAAGTGTTAAAGATGGCGTCCAAGTTTCTGGCTCCAAAAGGTTTAAATTTTAATCTTTCTATCCTGAACCAACACCCCAAGCACATAAACATCTCAACTTTAGTTTTCTTCCCATCTCTCTACATTCCTTTTCAGCCAACTTTTCTTAAAAAGTAATAGACCACAGCTGAACCAATTTCCTCATCTACATTTCACTCCTCATCTTCTACAACATGGTTTTTGTCTCCACCATTCCACAGAATGTCTCTTGCTAAAGTTACAAATTATCTCCAAACTGACAAATCTAGATATGACTTTTCAGGCTCTATTTTATTTTATCTCTCTGGCATCGCTGAATAGTCTCTTTATAAATTTAAAACAATGACATTATACTTGTTTCTCTTCAAACTTTCTGGCAATATCTTAGTCTCCTCTACAAGCTCTTCCTCATCCTCTCCCCCTACGGTGAAAATGTTAGTGTTCCCCAGAGTCTGACCTTTGGTTCTCTTTTTATTCTTCCTTCTGCCTAGTTGATTTCATGCCTATTCCTCTAGTGGCTGAAGACTCAAATCTCTCTCCAGCTCAGATGTATATCATCAACAGCTTACTTGATGTCTCTATCAGGATGAGCCACAACTACTTTTACCTTTCAATTTATGCCACCTTTTAATGCTAAAGCTCTAGTCTGATGAAGGACACTTCAGCTCAAAATGGCCCCTCCACAGTCTTCAGCATGAAGTCCACACTCCTGAGCAAATGAAGCCCTTCACGATCTGAACCCCTGTGCACCTCTGCAAGCTCATCCCTGATCACTGCTCTATGGCCCATAATATGCCTTACAATCTAAGTCTTATGAACTAATTCCAGCTCCTCAAACATGTAATAATTACTTGTGTTCCCACATAAGTTGTTTACTCAGCATTTGTCTGGCTCCAGTTAATTGGTTTCTACTCAAAGTACAGGGAATGACAGCAATAGCATCACTGGGACCTTGTAAGAAATATAGAATATCTCAGGTCCCACTCCCAATGTAGCAAATCAAAATCTGCATTTTAACATTATCTCTAAGTGATAGATAATGCATAAGAGAGCCTGAGAAGCACTGTTTTAAGTTATTACAACCACTACTACAATATACAACAGGTATCACAGAAAAGGGCAAATGCAGCACACACAACTTTCAGAGCTTTAGTCTAAATGATTCCATTGTACAGACTGCTTTTGACAGAGTAGTAATGGGTTATGATATTAACTCCCCTGTTCTTACAGTCACCTCTCTCGTCTGGATGTAATTCTTGATAACATTTTGCCAACCATGACACTGGATCCACCGGAAGATTCTCACTGTCTGTCCCTGAGGCTGTATGTCCTCAGACCTCCAAGAATTCCGTCACGGTCTGTTTTCAGAGGGAGCACAACCACCAGGCTTAACAGAGACAACATAAAATACTCCTCCCGCTTTATTCACCTGGTGAACTCCTAATCATCCTTCTGAAGCATCACTGAGGGAAAACATATTACCTGACTCCCTCCAAACTCAATCAGGTCCCAAGGCACTCTAACATAGATATAATGTGCTGCATAACTGCTAGTTTACTAATCATTCTGCTCCAACTAAACTGTCAGTACTCTGGGGTAAACTGTGCCTTACTCATCTCCATATTCCCAGTTCTGACATATACTTAGTGTTTACTGGCTGACTAATAAATAAGTCTGGAGCTCAAGAGAGAGGTCAAAGCCAGATGTATAACTCTGGACATCTACATTCAGTTAAAACTTAAAAACGAGAGGTGAGATTACTTCAGCAGGGAAGAGCAAGTGGATTAAGAATTCTGTAACGACTAAACTCTGGAAAACACAAAACTAAAAGGATGGACAGACTGAATATGGAGGTGGTAAGGGGCTATAGTCAGAAAAACTGACAGTAAAGCCACAAAAGTATTTCAAGTAGGAACAGAGAGACAATAGTATCAAAGTTAAAACAAAGTCAAGCAGTAACAGCATGTAGATAACAATAATCTTTAGACAATTAGAAAAGCGTTAAGCTTTGAGGTAATTATTTCATTACTTTGGGATAGCAATGGGCTGACGAAGAAACAAAAGGTACAAATGTGAAGCCCACATAAGATAGAAACCTTTCAAGAAACTGGATAATGAGAGGAAAAAGGGAGACTTTCACATTAATTTATTCAAAACCTGTTTATTGATCACTGGACACTAGAAATGCAGTGACAAACATGAAGGCCATAATAATCCCTATTCCCTTGGTGCTCTTATTTTAGTAGCAATAAATTCAGGAAGAAACAAAGCCAACAAAGACTTTAAAAAGACTAGATCAAGGAGAATCTGAAAAGCATTCCTTCTGTAGTGAAGTTCTTCTAAAAGATAACCAAAGCCTTAAAAAAAGAAAGAAAAATGCCCCTTTGTGCCTGACACCATTAATTTTAGTAATTAATGTGTCAAATGTTTTTTACATTTTCATTTTCAAAATGTGTATTATGTTTAGAGTACAAGGTTTATCATTCCAAAGTGACTAGGTTCTTAGACAATCAAATACTACATGTTCCTTTTGTAACCTGCATAGTACTAGGCATCCTGAGAAGCCCGAAGTAGGTACCCCTTAGATACTGACTGATTCAATTACAGCTAATATAGACAATATTAGTTTTCTATAAATTCAGTCACTTAAATTCAAACCAAATCCCTATGGATTTATTACTTTCTACTACTCATTAGCCACATTCACTCATTTTTCCTAGTCTAAGAAATACAAGATTTCCTTTTCTTCCTCTTCTCTTCAGCATCTTTCAGTTTTCTACAAGCTAATCTAAAATTTAAGTTACAGTAACAGAAAACTGAAGTCCTTGGATTTATAAAAACAAAGTGTGTGGTACACCTTTATACCAATCTCTCTTACTATGAATGTGGGCAAGAGAGCCATAAGTCCAAATGCCAGAATGGAGCACGATCTTCCTCGAAAATCCCAGCATGTGTAATGGGCAAAAAGTGAGCAATAATTACCACTATCATAAAATTATTTTCCAACTATGAATCAAAATAACCTGGATCTGTTTTCTTCCACATGAGCAAATTTCAATTAATTCAACCTCTCTGAATCAAGGTATAATCATATTGAAAAGATGCATTTATTCTGATCATTTGATTCACTAATTACTCAAGTGTTGATCAGAGGCAATGAATTCTGACCTACTTCTGATTCTGGCTTACTGTACCACCAAAAGAACAACTTCTGTTTCTCAGTCTTTGAAAGAGCTATGAACAAACAATTACTTTTATTTAAGGGGTGGAGAAAGTATGATATCAGCTACAGGAACCATGGTAGGCCATCAAAAACTCAATTTGTTAATTCAGCATTGTTCATACACCATTTTTAAGGTGTACCAGCAACAACAGCTGATATCAGAATGAAGACGGGAGGGAAGAAACTTGGCAAGAACAGGTTCAAAGAAAGTCACACTGTCCTGGAATTAGTAACACATACTTTAATATACATGTCAGAATACTTGATTCAACAGAAAGAATAAAGTTAAGCCCTGTAGACCTAGGTTATATACCCTGGCTCTGCTACTTATTTAGGTATATAACCTTAGGCAAGTCACTAAGTCTCAGTTTCTTTAGCTATAACATGGGGATAATATTTATCTTGTAGGGTGAGTCATACACATTATCACTAAAACTTAAAAGCACTTAGCCCAGAGCATGAACTAAGTAGTGGTTGTTAACAATGACAGTTTTAACAAATAATAATCATTAATAACATTATTGTTTTACATATGACTGGGCTCTGACATAACTTCCTACCTCCAAATATGCCAAAAAAATGTAATAATATAAAATTCTGGCACATGTGTAATGAGATTCACCTAATAAAGGCCCATCAAGAAAACAATTTTAATGATTCTTCACCCAAAGCAACAGTAATTTGGAGATGTAAAGTACAGTATAAGGAATACAGTCATAATATTGGGTACTAGACTTACTGGCATGATCATTTTTTAAGCTATATAAATATCTAATCACTATGTTGTACATCTGAACTAGTATAATAGTGTGTGTCAACAGTAATTGAAAAATAAATTTAAAAAAAAAAGCAAAAGTGATTGAGAAAAGTACTTCTGCAGCAGTCAAAGGTAGGATTTACCTACACATTTCCTTCAGCAACAACTAACATATATGGATTTTGGGCTTCCATTGAGCTATCCAAACAAGGGCACAACCAGCTCTGCCCTGGAATTAGAGGTCTCTTTGGTGCTTCCTACTGCTGTATTGCTACTTCAGGCTCTCCCCATCTCCCACCAGGCACGAATTTCACAGTGTGATTCAAAGATTATCTGCAAAGCAACTATCTCTATGAATGACTGCAAACATTTCCCCACTAAGAGAGGGAGATGGCAGAGGAGGATGAGAAAAAGTTTGTAAGCATTCTTTACTTTTACAAAAGAACACTGAACTTAAAAATCAGGATATAAGTTCCAGCCCCACCAATTATGTGGACTTATAAGTGTCTTCAAGCAAATTCTATTATCTCAGACAGAATTAAAACAAAAAAATCATGAAACTCAATTCAAATAGGATCAAATATGTATTAAAATACTGAAACAATAAAACAATATACACTTTTAGAAACTTCAGTTCTTCCCCTAACACCCACTCCCTTTGTCTTTATTTCATTTTGGAAAGGTTTTGAGGTGCTCTTATTTGGGAATATACTACTGAATGATGCACTACTCCATCCTATTTTACAGTTTTCTGAAAAGACTGCCCCCCAAAATCTCTAAAAACAATACTAGAAAATTACATAATTGAAAATGTTAGTATTCTTCCCTGAAAACCAACTGATGTTCTAGAGTCCAATAAATATTAAAAATAAACAAACACTACTGTATCCTAAACAAAGCAGCAGAGTCATCTGCAAAAGCAGTTTTACACTAAATATAGGGTGGGACAAAAGTAGGTATACAACTGTCCGTATGGAAAATAATACAATAATTAATAAATGATAACACAAGAATAAACTGTTTTGCGTACGCACAACTGTAAACCTACTTTTGCCCTACCGTGTATACTGAAATGCCCTCAGCTTGGTTTTTTTCTTTCAATTTTATTTTGTATTGGTTTCACATGTAAAGCTTGGTGGTTAGACAATCAAATACTTTACATAGTTTTCCCCTTGATATTTCCAGACCCCAACTGGCACTATACATAGTTATTGCAATATTATTAACTATATTTCCTATGCTTCACTTACTTCCCCATGACTACGCTGTAACTACCAACTTGTGCTTCTTAGTCCCTTCACCTCTTTCATCCAGTCCCCCAGCCATCCTCCCTTCTAGCAACTACCAGCTTGCTCTCTGTATCTACGAGTCTGTTTCAATTTTTATTTTGTTCATTAGACTCCACACATAAGTGAAATCATATTGTACTTGTCTTCTGACTGGCTGAAATGGATGGACCTGGAGAGCATTTAACATAATGCTCTCCAGGTCCATCCATACTGTAGCAAAGGGTAAGATTTCCTTCTTTTTACGGCCAAGTAGTATTCTATTGTGTAAATGTACCACAGCTTTTTTAAAAATAGTTTAATGTATTTTAATAGGAAATTTACAGGAACAGTACAGAAGGTATGTTACAGAACAACAAGGGGGGCCTGGGACAATATACTATTACCGAAAGGAGCCCCCAGGCCCGTCATGTCTGCAGCCTATAGGAAAGATGTCTCTCAATGCCAGAGATTCGTGAAAAGGAAAGGAAATGTTTATTTAATGCTATAAGAACTTAAAGTAGTGACCTAATGTCTTCATCAAAACCCTAAAATCCCTTAAAACACCCACAAACACACAAAGTCCTTCCTTCCCCCTTTGCCCAGTCTGGGGTACCGTATCTCAGGAAAGGAAATAGAAGTCCTTGGTTCAGGCAGCCCCGGTTCTTCCCAGTAATCCGTCTCGGCTGGTAGGCCTCCCACAGTTCTAGGCACCATCAGCTGTGTCGCTGGGATATCTGCTAAAGCCGCATGGTGGTTCTCTCACAGGGCTGCGGGAGTCTCCACTCTGCTAAAGGCCGAGTGGTTCTCCCTCCCAGGTCCGAGGGAGTCCCCACTCTGCCAGAAATGCATGGTTCTCCCCTCAATGGCTGCCACGTCTGGGTTTAAATCCCCGCACCAATCTTCTTCTGCAGCTCCACTTCTGACTCCTCCCACACTCAGCCACACTTGCCCTCAATCTCTCGTCCTTTCCAGCTTTTCTGGATGCCATAGTGGGTCTGGGCAGGTGTGACCCCATGTCATGGAGCCAATCATCTCCAAGCTCCCACACAGGTGCTGTAACTCCGGGGACCTGCCCCCCAGTTACATCTTGGGGGGGGAGTTACTTCCATTCCCCTGCCTCAGAGCATGGCCACAGGTATTTAACATATCTATGTAACCAGTCAAAGGTTATAGATGTGTTAAATGACCACGCCCAAGGTTAGATGCAAAGCTGTTGCTATGCAAACCAGCTTTCAATGGGCCTGCCCCATTTGTCCCTTCCCCCAACCCACACCTGGGGCAGGGGCGGTGAGGACATCCTAATATTTTCTGAACACCTTGAGTTCTGGACCCCATTTCAAATCCCATTTGGGGTCCCCTCTCTTGGCTGCACCCTGCAACAGATAGATAACATTAAGAAAATGTATTTGCATGTAAAACAACTCAGAAAAATATAGTATAGTGAATGGTGAAAAATGCTACATACACCATTTAATTGCCATAAGAAATTTACCCACAACTTTATAGTCAATTAATATTCAACAGAGGGAGGAAGCACATACAATAGGCTAAAGAAAGTTTATTCAATAAATGGTGTTGAGAAAATTGAACAGATACATGCAGAAAAATGAAACTAGACCACCTTCTTATACTACACACAAGAATAAATTCAAAGTGGATTAAAGACTTAAATATTAGACTACAAACCATAAAAATCCTAGAAGAAAACACAGGCAGTAAAATCCCTGACATTACTCTTAGCAATATTTTTACTGATATATCTTATAAGCCAAGGAAAACAAAAAATAAATAAACAAATGAGACTATGTCAAACTAAAAAGTTTTGTGCAGCAAAGGAAATCAGCAACAAAATAAAAAGACAATAGCCCTGGCTGGTGTGGCTCAGTGGATTAAGCGCCTGACTGTGAACCAAAGGGTCACCAGTTGGATTCCCAGTCAGGGCACATGCCTGGGTTGCCAGCCAGGTCCCCAGTAAGGGGCACATGAGAGGCAACCACACATTGATGTTTCTCTCCCTCTCTCCCTCCCTTCCCCTCTCTCTAAAAATAAATAAATAAAATATTTTAAAAAAATAAAAAGACAACATACTAAATGGAAAAACATATTCACCAATACATCTGATAAGGGGTTACTATCCAAAATTTATGAAAAACATATAACTCAACACCAAGAAAAACAAACAATCCAATTAAAAATGGGCAAAATACCTGAATATACCCTTCCCCAAAGAAGACATACAGATGGCCAATGGACATATAAGATGATCAACAGAGAAATGCAAATTAAAACCACAATGTAAACTATCTCACACCTATCAGAATGGCTGTCATCAATAAATCAACATACAACAAGGGCTGGCAAGGATGTGGAGAAAGGGGGACCCTTTTACACTGTTGGTGGGAATGCTGACTGGTACAGCCACTGTGGAAAGCAGAATGGAGATATCTCAAAAAATTAAAAACAGATCGGCCTCTTGACCCAGCAATCCCACTTCTGGGAATATATCCGTGGGAACCCAAAACACATCAAAAGAACGTAAGCACCCTTATGTTCAATGTGGCATTATTTATAATCACCAAGATGTGGAAGCAGCCCAAGTGTCTATCAATAGATGAATGGATAAAACAATTATGGGACATTTACACAATGGAATACTACTCTGCCATGAGTAGTATTGAAAAAGAAAAAGAAAATCCTACCCTTTGTGATAGCACTGATGAACCTGGAGAACATTATGCTAAATGAAATAAGTCAGTCAGAGAAAGGCAAATCCCATGATTTCACTCATAGGAAGCATTTAATGAACAAACTGAACTAACAAGCAAAATGCAGACAGACAGATATAGAGTAGGATGACAGTTTGGTGGGAGGAATTTAGGGGGTAGAGGGATCAAGTAAGATGGCAGAAGAACTCATGGACATAGATAACAGTGTGGTGACTGCAGGGGAAAGAGGTATAAGGGGGCTTAATGGCAATGGAAAAAATACAATAAAAAAAATCCAAGGCTGGCATCATCCAAAAAAGTTTAACAGGTTTATTTATATTGTTATAGAGTTAAACTGCTAAAACTCGTGCACTGAAACACTTTGACTTGTATTAATGCTTTATGTCCCCACATTTACACTAAAAATTTTCATGCAAATGAAAAAGGAAAAACTGCCAATACCTCATTTCTGTCCCATTTCCCACTTGCAATCATATCCTTAGGTACCTTTTGACCCAACGGGTAAAAAACAGTTCAGAACTACCAATAACAGGGAGAAGAGATTTTTTTTAAAGAATGAAATGTTTCCCATCATAAGGGATTCTTAAGCATCTTCTCCATGTATGCATCATGCTAGCTGTATATCTTTTGGCATAATTGTTACATGTTTGGCATGGATAGCACACAGGTTGGTATCTTTAAAAAGGCCAACCAGACAGGCCTCACTTTCCTCCTGCAAAGCACCAACAGCTGCACTCTGGAAGCACAGATCTGTTTTAAAGTCCTGAGCAATTTCTCACACCAGTCTACGAATCAGAAATTCAGTGGACTTCTGGTATCCTCCAGTATAGGGCACACTCTTGCAAGTAGCTTTGGAAGCCAGTTGCTTCCTAGGTGCTTTAACACAGATGGATCTGCAGGCAGTCTGCTTTGCTTGAGCCTAGAGACCTTTTTTCTTACCCTCCTCTCCTCCAGCTGGAGCAACTCAAGCTACAAATGGTGCTGGCATTAGAGAGTGAGGACGCTGGCAAACACGGTGTGCTTTTAAATCCACTCATCTACTGATGAGTTTTGGGGCAGCTTCCAAATCTTAGTTATTGTAAATGAGATTACAATGAACATAGAGGAGCATTTATTCTTTCAAATTAATGTTTTGGGTTTCTTTGGATATACCCTCAAAAGTGGAATTGCTCATTTTTAATTTTTTGAGGTTACTCCCTACTGTTTTCCATAGTGGCCGCCAGTCTACATTCCCACCATCAGTGCACAAGGGTTCCCTTTGCTCTACATCCTTGACACATACTTGTTATTTGTGGATTTTTTGATGACAGCCATTCTGACAGGTGTGAGGCGATAGCTCATTGTGGTTTTAAATTGCATTTCTTAGTGATGCTGAGCATCTTTTCCTATGTCTTTCAGCTTTCTGTATGACCTCCTTAGCAACCTTCTGTATGTCCTCCTTTCAACCTTCTGTATGTCTATTCAGGTCTTCTGACCATTTTTTAATTGGGTTGTTTGTGATTTCTTTATTTAGTTTTAGTTTTTGTTTTTTTTTGGTGTTGAGTAGTACTAGTTCTTTGTAAATTTTGGATATTAACCCCTTATTAGATGTATCATTGGTGTATATGTTCTCCCATTTAGTTGGCTGTCTCTTTGTTTTAATGGTTTCCTTTGCTGTGTAAAAACTTTCTAGTTTGATGTAATCCAATGTGTTCATTTTTCTTTTGTTTCCCTTGCCTGAGGAGATATGGCAGAGAAAATAGTGCTAAGAGAAATGTCAGGGATTTTACTGCCTATGTTTTCTTCTAGGATTTTTATCAGAAAGGAAACCTAAGAAAACAATCCCATTTACACCTGCATACACGCATACACACACACACACACACCCCTAGGAGGTAAAATACCTGTACTGGAAAAATTATGAGGTACTGAAGAAAGAATCAAAGATACAAATAAATGGAACTATATACGATGTTCATGAATAGGAAGAATTAACATCATTAAAATGTCCATACTACTCAAAGCAATCTATAGATTCAATGCAATCCCTGTCAAAATACCAATGGCATGTTTCACAAACTAGAACAAATAATCCAAAAATTTACATGAAATGGCAAAAAGAAAAAACAAACCAAAGTGCCTCAGCAATATTGAGAAAGAAGAAGAAAGTCAGTGGTGCCATGCTACCTGAATACAAACTATACTACAAGGCCATAGTAAAAAGAATAAAATAAAATAAAAAACCCATGGTACTGGCATTAAAATACACACACACACACACACACACACACACCCCAATGGAACAGAATAGACAGCCCAGAAATAAATCCACATCTAGGTGGTCAATTAATATTTGATAAAGGAGGCAAGAACATACAATAGGGTAAAGACAGTCTATCAATAAATGGTACTGGAAAAATTGGACAGATACTTGAAAAAATAAAACTAGACCACCTCTTTATACCATATACAAGAATAAACTCAAAATGGATTAAAAGCTTAAATGGAATGCCCTCCATTTTAGATTCACTACATTGTCCTCATCCCTACTCAATAAATAGTTCAAAGCTAGCAGAGTTATTAGCTTTGACTTAGCTAGACTCTGCTAGCTTTAACTATTTAAAACAAGCAGCATCAGCACTTTTTTAAGAGACTTTATTATTTTATAGCAGTTTTAGGTTCACAACAAAATTAGAGGAACATACAGCTATTTCCCATATACTCCCTGGCAGCACAAATGCATTGCCTTCCCCATGATACATCACTCATCGGAATGGTACATTTGTTAGCAAGAATAAACCTGCACTGACACATCATAACTACCCAAAATCCGTAGTTTACCTTAGGGTTTCCTCTTGGTGTTGTATATTCATTCTATGGGTTTAGACAAATGTATAATGACATATATCCATCACGATCATATCACACAGAGTAGTGTCACTGCCCTAAAAGTCCTCTGTGTTCTGACTATTCATTCCCCACACCCTACTCCACTCCTAGCAACCACTGATCTTTTTATTGTCACTATTTTGCTTTTCCAGATGTCATATAGTTGGAATCATACTGGATGTTGCCATTTCAGATTGGCTTCTTTAACTCAGCAATATGCATTTAAGGTTCCCTTATGTCTTTTCATGACTTGACAGCTCATTTCTTTTTAGCACTGAGTAATAGTCCATTGCTGGATTTATGAATAAAGCTGTTATAATCATCTATGTATAGGTTTTTGTGTGGATATAAGTTTTCAGTTTCTTTGGGTAAATATCTATGAGCATGACTGCTAGATCTCATGGTAAGAGGGTGTTTAGTTTTGTAAGAAACAGCCAAACTGTCTCCCATAGTAGCAATACTATTCTGCATGCCCACTATCAATGAATGACAGTTTCTGTTGTTCTATTTCCTTGTCTCATTTGGTGGTGCCAGTGTTCCAGATTTCAGCCACTGTAACAGGTATGTAGTGGTATCTCATTGTTTTAATTCTCATCTCCCTGATGACATATGATATGAAGTGTCTTTTCATACACTTATTTGCAGTCTTCTGTTGAAGTTTTGGACTTATTTTTTAATTGGGTTATTTGTTTTCTTCTTTGTTCTTTGACTATTTTGAATAAAGTCCTTTATTCAGATATTATTAAATATTGCAAATATTTCTCCCAGTCTGTGGCTTACCTTCCAACTAATGTTTTTTATTGAGTTAATGTAGAATACTTACAAAAGAAAAGAATGTTTACTACATATCAGATATCATTCAAAGCACTTTGCATATAATAACTTTCCTATACTTTATAACTGCATAGAGTAAGTACCACTATTATTTCCATTTTCCAGATGAGAAACTGTGGCACAGAGAATTTAAATGACTTGCCCTAGGTCACAGAGGCAGAAACTCATGACTCTAAGACACAAGATCAGGCATTCTGGCTCCTATGCTCTTAACCTACATCATATGCTATCTTAGCACTATGCTAAATGAGTCTCAAAGTGCACAGGGTCAGCTGGTAGATGGACACATTAACAATTATAATACCAAATATGGTAAGCAGTACCATAGGGAGAGTGATATTAAGTCCAGTCTTCAGATATTACTAGTTGAAACTAATTATATTTGAATTAGTAATTCCCACAGTTAAATTAAGAATCCTAACTCAGACATAGAAAGAGGAATACATTTTCCTAAGGGTCTGTCATTTTTCCACTCAATTAGCCCGCTATTTGTCCACTATGGTTTTGTTTCTTTTCTAGTTAAGGACAACAACTTTCCAATCAAGCTTTATTTACAAAGAAAATTCCAAATAAATTAGAAATTAGAAATCAGCATAAATGAGTTTTGGTGAAACTCATACCTGTCAACTCAATACATAAGAAAAAGAGATGCCTTGGGTATGTATGAGAGGACCACCCCCCCAAAAAATAGAATTAACTTCTGCGGGGCAGACCCCTTGTAATATTGGCTTCCACCACTAGATGAGTGTTCTAGGAACCCATCTGCATCAGTGTACCAGTGGGCGTTGTTGTGAGAGGCTGCATTATTTAGGCTTCAGTGAATTTTTTTTGAAGACTCTTTCAAAATGTTTGCTGACTTTATGACAAGTGTTTTAGGAGTGCATCTCTCCACACCATGCTGTGTTCAACACTTTTTGACCAAAACTGGCATGACCCCCATGCTCCACCATCCCTCTTCACCCCATTCCACCCTGAGCAACTTTTTTTGTTTCCCCAGATGAAAAAAGTCCTCAAAGGGAAATGTTTTGCCAGTCTGGAAGAGGTGAAACAAAACAGTAGAAGCACTAAAAGGCATCAAAATCAATGAGTTCAAAAACTGTTTTGAGCAGTGGAAAAAATCTCCATAGATGTATTGCATCAAATGGAGAGTAACTGGAAGGTAACCGAAGTTTAAACATGTAAAAATAAATACACAGTTTTTTTATAAATAAATTCCATTGGGGGGGGCCCTCATATTGACTTTTAAGTATTTAAAATGGGTAACTTAATAACTAAAAAAGAACTATTTCAATTAACATGTCAAAGCTAACAGTCTCCAAAGTCAAGACTTCTGCTTGTAACACAATTAATAGCAGGCTCTGTTTTACCTACACTCACTGATAAATTGTCACCTGGGAACAGCCAACCTATCTGGGTGACCAGGTGGCCCCGCTACTTGAGTTTCCCTTCTCATTCTCCTTTCAGCTAAAGACAAGATTATGTTACTCTACCTCACTAAGCCTCATCCTCAAGCCCTTGCTGTTTCTAGTATGAGTTAAGAACCCATACTGGTGGTGAGGTATGAATGAGCAGAGGGGGAAGAAGAAAAAGGCAAAATGACAGAGCCCCTTCCTTTCTTATACATTATTTCATTCTCCATATGTAGTTCATAACCATTTTCTTCCAGTGACCCTGTCCCAATACTTAAGCCAACTGCCTTTGTCTCAAACAGTCTGGTGCATTACCACCAATTGGGATTATTTTGTCCTTTGAAACACAATGGAAGCCACACAGGGCTTATTTCCTACTGGGAAAACATTGTCATGTAATGGACAAAGCCCTATTCTAAAATAAGGTAAGCATCTGTTTGAATCTCAGTTGTGCAGCTTACTGGCTATATGACGCTGTTTTCTCATCTGCAAAACTGGTAACTAAGGTAGCTCAGTACCAGAAGTACAATGTAGCAAGTAGTCAAGAGGTTTCCTTTATATTTTTCATTTGGCTCTGATAAAGGATCTCAGAACCAGTATCTCAAATCCTTACAGCACAAACTTTCAAACTTGGACTACACACCATGGTAAGAAACACATTTTTCATTGTGACTCAGCACATATGTAGATATAACATATCTCATAACTGAGATTTTACAAAATGATACTAACCTCTACTATGTATAATTCATTTTGATATTTTCTATTTTCTTTCTCCTCTCTCCTGCAATACTTCTCTTCCTATGCCCTCCTCCCTAATCATATATATGAGTTTCTTTTTAGACTGGTCACCATACCACCCCTACTGGAGCCCCAGGGAGCAGGGTACTTTCAGAATGCAAATTGCAGTGAGTGAAAGAGACATCAGAGAAGAAAATTCTGATAGTTCAGGGGAGAAATCCATTTTCCCTCAGACACCATGTTATTCCTGGGGTAAAGTTAGATGTATTGCTATAATACAGAATACCAGAAATAAAACAGGCTCATAGATTGGTCTGGGAACTTAACCACACATATATTAATGATCCTAATAAGAAAATGCTTCCTGGGTTCCAAAGTTTTTGGAACATAATATATGGTTGGCCAACAAGCCCAGTTTTTAAGTACAAATAAGAGACACATTTTTCATTTTCACCAAAATTTTATTGAACAATATATTCACCATTTTATTCCACTAGCTTCTGCCATCTTTCAGGCAACTTCATAATTCTATTTTCCCAAAACTTTTTATCTTTTTGAGCAAAGATCGGTTCCAAGTGCCTTTTGCAGTCTTCCAGGGAATTGAAATTTTTTCCATTAAGAGAATTTTGTAAAGAACAAAATAAATGGAAATCAGGTGCAATGTCTGGTGAATATAGTGGATGAATCACAACTTCCCAACTAAGCTATAACAGTTTTTGCCTGGTCATCAAAGAAATGTGAGGTCTTGCATTGTTATCCTGATGGATGATTATGCATTTTCTCTTGACTAATTTTGAAAGCTTTTCACAGAGTGCTGCTTTCAGCTGATCTAACTGGGAGCAGTACTTGTTGGAAGTATTTGTTTGGTTTTCCTGAAGGAGCTCATAATTGAGGACCCCCTACCAATCCCACCATATATACAACATCACCTTCTTTGGATGAGGACCAGCCTTTGTTGTGGTTGGTGGTGGTTCATTTTGCTCACCCCATGATCTCTTCCATTCTATGTTGCAAGTATCCACTCTTCGCAGCCCATCATGATTTGTTTTAAAAACAGAATATTTTTGTTATGTTTTAGTAGAATCCCATGTGGCAAATGGTCAAGGTTTTTTTCACTTAACTTATATGAAACCCAAACATCAAAGCAATCAACATAATAAAGCTGGTGCAAATGATATTCAACACTTGATCTGGATATTTTTAGAACACTGGCTATCTCCTTAGTGGTATAACCTTGATTGTTCCTAATTAATGTTTAAATTTGATTGCTACCAACTGCAACTGGTCTACACAACCATGGAGCATTGATCAGCGAAATATCTCCAGCATGAAACTTCGCAAACCACTTTTGATGTGTTTGATCAGTCAGTCACAGCACCTTCTCCAAACACTGCACAAATCTTCATTTGCATTTCAGTTGCTTATTTTCTTCCATCTTCAATATTAAAATAGCTATACAAAAATTCACCAATTTTGATTAGCTTTTTTAAATGCATGCTGATATGACAGCATTCAAAATATAATCTATCAAAATTGTTTCGAATGAAGTTAAAGACAACTAAGCGCAGAGACATTGTACAGGGAAACTGAACGAACTTTTTGGCCAACCCAGTACATTTCTAAGTCGGGGAAGTGGTTCTACTTATACAACGTCCTCTATCAGGGGGTAGTAAACTATCTCCCACAAATCAAATCCAGTCTGTGGCCTATTTTTGTGCAGCCCCTAAACAATGGTTTTTACATTTTAATGGTTGAAAACAATCAAGAGTATTTTGTCACACATGAAAATCAAATTTGAGTATCTATAAATAAGAATACAGTCACACTCATTAATTTACACATTGTTCATGATAAATATTTGTTAAGCATCTATTATGTGTCAGACACCAGGAAAACTACATTGGGTAAGTCAGATATAGCACACCTCATAAATATTAATGAAAAGCAAGTGAAAAAAAAAGCTAGAGAAATAAAAAGCACTTGGTTTCTTGTAGAAATCATCAGAGGACCTATATGGCAAAAGATGGGGTTGGAAAAGGTCCTTATCAACAGTGCCTTTAAGGGCAATGTAATGAATAAACATTCTCTAATATTTTATATTCAGTTGTTCATGCAATAAATTGCTCTCTACTCCTTTAATAAATCATCACATTGTTACAAACATTTGCAATAATATTTTAAAGTTTCATGTATATATGTATATGCAAGTATGATTATGTTTGTGTATGTAGCCTTTGATCCTCACTGTAATATTGTGAGGTAGGTTATTACTATTATGAACTTTCTACTTTATAGATGAAGAAACTAAGATTATGTAATTTCCTGAAGTTCACGTGGTATAACATCACACCATGGTAAAGAAATGCCCAACACCCAAGTTCTCGCCCTACAGAATGTTTGCTCTTTCTACTATACCGGCTCAAGACCTGCATAATTAATTATTTTCACTGAATTTGAGATGAAGAATGCTCTTACTGCTGTTTGTTTGTTTGTTTGTTTTAGAAAACCATTCTTTCTAACCAACAGCTACATTTATACCAACAAGATCAGCTTTTACTTCTATTAACCAACCCCTATTGTCCATCCACATGTTCTAGTGGTAGAAAACACTTAATCTGTAACATACTAGGCATATCTATTTTTCTACTGATTTCTTTCCATATCATGGAAACAAGACTAGTTGTTAATTATAAAAATATTGCTTAATTGAAGCTGCTAAATATATGTTGCGAGACAAACAGGAATTACAATTCTTAGTAGGGGCTATTCTCAGGCTCCTATAGTGAAAGATAAGATCAAAACTACCCTTCACTAATTCAAAAGAAAAAAAACACACTTCTCTTACCCTAATCTTTTAACTTTACTCTATCCTTCAGAGAACTAAGGATCAACTCAAGTATTCTTCATAAAAATAATTCTGATAGAGATAGTTACTGAAGAAAATAGTATCTGACAGTTTGTTAGACTCTCTTACCAGTTAAAGCATCCTAATTTAATTGCTTCTATTATTTCTAGCCCTCTCAGATAACAGGCAATCTCTATTTACATTTCAACAAACAATACAATTAGCAATCAATTTCCTAATTCAATACCCAAACCAGATTTATGTATCTCTAAAGAACTAAGGAAGAGAATTAAAAAAGGTTACCATGTAAGGTTTGTTATATAATATTCATGTAGAATTAAAAAAAATGGTCAGTAGCTATTACTATTACCTTGCCCATCTTGTATAAGTATCTCACAAAGACCCTTACACATAATTTAGCATTCTCTTTTAACTTTGACTTTTCACTTGTAACCATATCACTTTAAAGTGTACTCATATAACTAATTTCAAGTCTTAGCTTAAATGAAAATAATCAGCAAATTCTATTCACTAACCCTGCATCATAAAACTCCATACCAGGTAACACAAAACCTAGCAACCAATTCTTTTTCTATAACTACTTGACTTAAGGTAATAAATAAAATGGCTTATCATATTTATAGGATAAAACTATATTTCTTTACAGAAGGTAACTTACTAAGGATAGTTAGATTTACCTGCTTCCAAAACGAAAGAAGCCAAATGAAAAGAGGCAGCCACCATTATATTTTTTAATTCAGTAAAGTTTAATGTCTCTTCTGGTTTTATCTCTGTGTAATCATGTAGTTTTCCCTAGTCAAAGATGACGCTACTGAATTTCTGCCAATATAAAGCTGATTTCCCTGCACTAAGCACCAACTCCCTCTTCCTACCAACAGTAGAAGCTATTTATTGTCTGCCCTTCCCACCACGGGAGTGTAGGACAAGGACCCTTACAGAAATCCTTCACAGAAAAAAATATTCAAGCTGACTACTTAAAGTCCATAGCACTGAATAAAAATAAATAGCCCTTAGTAGTAATAATTTATCCTTTCAGCCTTTAGTATAAGACCTTTATAACCTACAAAGATATCAAATTTCTAAGAATTAAGATACAAAATACGCCAAGTTTCTACTTCTGAATCTTCAGCCATAACAATACCTCACATGTTTAAAACAATAAGAGGTGATCTTGTGAAAAAAGAAAAAGGCATCTGGAAACAAGTAAAGCCAAAGTTCCAGAGAGAAATGAGAATGCTTGGTAAGTAAGAATATAAATTAGTAGATATCCAAAACTTGAAGACAGGAATTTGCCACAAAAATTCAATAGCCTCTGGTCTATTTTATTACCTCTTTTGAGGTTTTTTTTTTTTTTTTAAGACATTGTATTCAAAGTTCTCATATGTATAATAAACCCATCCATTTCTTCTTAAATAATAAGTAGGGAAAATGGGGTGACTAAGAGGAAGATGGTAAGTGCAGGCAAGCTTTAAAACACAGAGAACGGTCAAAGCTAGAAAGGTTCCTGGAGAGTTGCTGTAGCTTAGGTTGATGTAACAATCACCTCATAACTGGTCTCACCTCTTCACTCCTATATGTACTTTCACTTTATTTTCTAGATAGCTTCCAAAGTGATCTTAACATATAACCCAGATCTAGCTTCTCCTTAAAACTCTGCTGACCCCTGCCTTTTGGATTTCATTCCAACTCCTCCCCATATCAGATCAAAATCCCTGCATGATCTTGTCCCTGACTCTCTCTCCAGTCCCATCCCTGCATTCATTTCTTCAGGCAGCCAGTCAAATATTTATTGAGTTTCTACTCTGCCAGAAACTTTCCTATCCCTTGGGGGTATTGCAATGAAGGTGAAAGGTGTCTCACCCTCTCTTACAGCCTACACTTCCGTGGTGGGAAGGGCAGACAATAAATAGGTAGACAAATAAACTAAGTAATTAGAGATTGTGACATGTGATGTGAGACAAAGAGTCACCCTCTTGGGACCCTGTTTGTTTTTGTCAGAGCACATATGACATTTTATAATTATTTTACTAATTTGATTAATTAACTTATGACTGTCAGCTCAATAAGAACATAATCATGTCTATCTTCTTCACTGTTGCACGCCAACCACTTAGCACAGTGCCTAGCATGTAGTTCAATATTCATTAATTAAATTAATGCTTATTTCATCCTCTTTAATTTAGGGATGAATAAAGTGTGGTCTCAGTGGTTGCCAAGGTCAAAGAAAAGCAGGAAACAAGGAATCTGAATGAGAGATTCCAAAATTTTAGTTCAAAATACTATACCACATTCAAAATATTTATCTCAAAACTGAAGGATCATATTTTTAAAGCTTGTAGCTGATACCCTAAAACATGAGAATCTTTCAAGACTTTATTTTTACATGAAAAATTTTAAACACTGAAGAAAAATATTTTAAAATCCAACAAATAAATAGATACAGAGATTCACTCCAACGCTTCCTTTTAATGCATACTAGAACAATGAAACCTTAAAGAACTTGTAAAAGAACCATGATATCTGAATATTCTACATATTTCCTAACATTCTTTATTGCTATTTTGTTTGGCTGACTCACTCAGAATAGTATCTCACATTAACTGATAATTTACCAACAAATTTGAAAATATCCCCCAAGAACTAAAACTGTATTTTTAAATGTTTTACATACTACACACTACATTTTTAAAAATAAGACTTAAAGGTGGGTTAGAAACTAACATATACAGGGGTGGGCAAATGTAGGTTTATGGTTGAAATATTTTACACACTACACTTTTAACAACAAGACAAAGATAGGTTAAAAACTAACATACACAGGAATGGGCAAAAGTAGGCTTACAGTTGTAATACAAATAAACAATACAATAATTAATAAATAACAGTACAAGAATACATTCTGTTTAGTGTACTCCTAACTGTAAACCTTCTTTTGCTCACCCCATATAGGTAAGATTTATGAACCAGCTATGTATTATGTGGCATATTACTTCATTTAATATATACTGATTTATAAATTTTTAAAATTCTCAGAGTCTTAGAAACTTTCCAATATCTCATAATTTGCCCATGCCCATTTCTCTTGAAATAATGTCTTAGAACAAGCTTGATTTATCATATAGAAAGATTTGAACACTAACAGATTTGTTCCTAATAATCAAGGTCTCATTACTATAAAATATAAATTGTAAACTTAGTAATCCTAACCAGAAAAAGAAATCCAAACTCAATATTTTAATAAGCTTATTTTTATTAAAATACGTAAAGACAATTCATTTTTAAAATCTTTGAAAAAGTAACTCCTCCCTACATAGGTCCTTCTAATAATTATCTTATTGCTTTATATTTATTTTCTTCAGCAACATTAGAGAACAAAACTATTCCAAATGTGACTATAGCTACTAAGAAAATGGTCAACCAAAGGAAAAAAAAAAGAGCTTTTACCTAGTCCAAAAGAATGATATTGAAAAGGTTTAGAATTCAGGCATGAATAGCATATAGCAAGTCAGAAAACTTCTAAATCTATTTCTATGGAACAGTGTAAATTACTGTGAGGAAAACGCTTCATGTAGATTTCAAAGAATATTTAAACACAAACAACATATTGAGCTACTAGTGCTTAAATTCTTTAACTTGACAGCACAATGGCCACATATCCATCATACAGATTCTGCCCTATAAGAGAGTATTTATGCTATCATGGGTTTTATGTACTCTTATTTTTCCAAATCTATGCTATATTTTCATTCATGCTTATAATCTAAATCCCTATCTGTGTGTAGAATTTCTTTAGTTATGAGACTGATTCCTCTTCTCTTCTAACTTGTTATTTCTTTACCAATTTTATTTAGTGCTACTACTTCAAACTTTAGGCTGCTTTTGTCCTATATCCATCACACATGTATTTGGGACACCAATCATGATCATAGCATCCACTCCTATCTCCTTTAGGTTTTAATTACTTTACTTTTGGACTTAATCCCCTAAAGTGAGATTGTTCTGCTTCTTCAAACAATTCTAAACACCTTTTCATAATATAAATCTCTCCTTCAGATTTAGTCAAAATTCCTTCATTCTAACTTGCCTTTCATCCATGATCAAGTTTACTCACAAATGCCCTCTGTGTTCCTGATCCTATTGTACTTTTCTCTTCATATTACAATAAATAACCTTCTCACCTTGACTGGTGTGCCTCAGTTGGCTGGGCGTCCTCCCACAAAGCAAAAGGTCACCGCTTGGATTCCAAGTCAGGGCACATGCTTGGGTTGCAAGTTCAGTCCCCCACCTCTGCAGTTGGGGCACCTACACGAGGTAACCAATTAAGGTTTTTCTCTCACATCATGTTTCTCACCTTCTCTTTCTCCCTCCTTTCCCCCTCCTTTCCCCTCTCTAAAAATAAATAAAGTCTTTACAAAAAAAAAAAAAAATGAATAACCTTCTCGACCTCCTGCCAAGCCATTTTTCCCAATTATTAGGACATATATTTTTCAGCATATCTTTCCTAAATGAAAAAATCCAAACTCTTCAAAATTACAATCTAATTTTGTTTTGGCACCTTTGTGTATACTTAATTCATCCATCTAATCCAGAAGAGAAAAGAGCTCACGCAGGGCAGGTCCATGTTCTATGTTCTCCCTTGGGATCAGGTTTCCCTTCATTCTGTACCTAAGACATATTCTCTATTGTAGATTAAATAATGAACATATTTTTCAGTGCACATTATTTTCTTTTGCAAATATTTACTTATTCATCATCTTCTCTACTGAAGAGTACCAGCTATAAAGAATAAGAGACTACTGAAGTGGGTCAGTATTTTTTAGGAGTTTAGTAACCATTGATCATTGAATCAATTAATAGATCATAATAAAAAAAAATCAAATGAAACAGAATATAAAAATAAATAAAAGTACCCTGCATACAGTAAAAGTTAGTTCATGAAACTTCTGATACATATATGAGGGAAGACCCAAAGAACACTGGAATTATATTCTGGAGGGCAGGTCCCTTGTGGTACAGGCTTCCCCCTCTAGGTGAGTGCTGTAGGAACCCATCTGTACCCAGCTGGCATTGTTGTGAGAGGCTGTGCTCGGCTTCAGATAATTTTTTTGAAGACTCTTTCAACGTGTTAGCCCATTTCATGATGGATGATTTACAAGTGCACCTGCCCACACCATGCTGAGTGTTCATCAGTTTTTGACCAAAAAAAGGGCATAACCTGCATGCCCCACCCTCTCTGTTTACCTGATCTCTACCCCAGCAACAATTTTTGTTTGTTTGTTTCTCCAGATAAAAAAAGTCCTCAAAAGGAAACATTTTGCCAATCTGGAAGAGGTGAAACAAAAACAGGAGAAGCACTAAAAAGGCACCAAAACTGACAAGTTCAAAAACTATTTTGAGCAATGGAAAAACTGTCTTGATAGGTGTTCTGCATCAAATGGAGAGTAATTGGAAGATGACTTAAGTTTAAACATGTAAGAATACACAATTTTTTATAAATAGATTCCAGGGGTTTTTTGCATCTCCCTTGTACATATTTATGTATACAGGAACTGAGTCATGATGCAATGTGTATTTCTTATTATGGGTTATGGTCAAAAAAGTTCAAAGTCACTGAACTTCAAGGCTTCTATAATGCCTTCTAAATCTATATGATTCAAAATATATTAAAAAACTTGGTCTAAGAATCAGAGACATCATTTTAAAAAATGAAAAGAAATTAATGATATAAGAAATCAAAAAAATTATTTTTTCTTAATAAAGGTTATTAAACTCTAACCTTACAATTAAAAAATCATACAGCCTTTAGAGTAGAAAAAGTTCAGAGATAATCTAATACAAGTTTACCACTTTAATGCACAAAAAAACCTCAGACTCAGAAATAAAAAAAATAAATTTCACTTCATTCAATAAACGTTTGCTGAGCACTTATTGTGTGCCAGGATCTAGGACTGGGTCTGTGAAAAAAGAGATGTCTTCGAAGAGCTCATAGTCTAAAGTGTATATAGGCAAGTATACATTGGTAATAATTACTGGCATCAAGGTAATTTACAAAGTATAAAAAAACAGAAAGCAACTAAATCAATCTGGGTTGAATGGCAGAAAAATGATGTTTCTAAAGAGGTGATACTTCTCAATCTTAAAAACAATGAAAAACAAGGAGTTAGCCAAGTTATGGAAGAAGAAATAACATGTACAAAAGTACCATACTGATATCCAATAAAAGATGGTACATTCAAGAACAGCAAGTCAAGTTTGCATAGCTGGGATATAGGACTCATGTTGAGGAAGAATCACAACAGAACACCTAGCACTTATGTGACATTTAATATTCAAACCACTCTCTGAAGTAGGCACTATTAATATCCCCATTCTGTAGATGACAAAACAAGCACACAAAGTAAAGCGATTTGCCCAAGGTTAAGTTGAGAAGCCAGGATGTAAAACGTGTAAACCAATGAAGTCTAACCCCAGAACCTATATCTTAGCCACTATCCCAAGAGGTTAGAGAAAATAGGCAGGTACCAAATGATAAAGGACTTTGTATGCCATTCTAAGAGTTTAGATTTTAAACTAAAGGTGACTCACAGTCAGTGAAAGGTTTTAAGCAGGAGTGACATACTCAGATTTATTTTTTAATGAGGTCAAAATAACAGACAGCTATGTAGATGGACTGGAAGAGGTGGTAGTACAAGGAACTAGCTAGTCTTAGCTAGAAATGTACAATAATGCAGGTAAGAAAAATGATACTGGACTAGACATTGGCAGTGCTGGCACCTGAACCCATCACCACATTGCTGTCCAGTATCCATAAGAACCTCCCAATTATTCCCCTTAAGCCACCATTCTAACAGTGTAAGAAATCCAACCTCGGAGACAACACATTCCCTTTAAGTCCCTTTATTAAACAAAACCTGATCATTAGATGCATTAGGTATATGAAAGTGACTAACAGCCGGAGAATGAACAGAAGTCAATTGCTCTCTATAGTAGTTTTCTTACCTTCTTGACTTCTCCTTCCTTTATACACTATTCCTGGAACTTTCATGTTCAATAGTCAATTTCAAATCAATGTTCTGTCTAGACATGACTATTATAATCCAACAGAATTAAATTTACCACAGAGGAAGTCTAATGTGGTCACAGCTGTGGCAATAAATATACTCTCTGGTCTGGTCAAATTTTGGTTTAAACAGTGACAATGAATGAATATTAACAAGAGGTAGATTTTTTGAAAGCAGCAAAGAGTTAAAGAAAATCAGAACATTAAAAAGGGAATAAGAGCAATCTAAAGTTGGACAAAGCTATTTGATTCCAAGACAGTAACACTACTCCAAAATGTGTGTGTGTGGTATTCCAGAAACCAAGAAATGAAAGAACAGTGGAAAAGATTACCTGGTCAATTCTCAAGTATTCTAAATTCAATCTGTTTTCATTTAAACCATGGGTGAGCCCTCTTGGGCCACCCTTAATGCAAGCAATGAGTGGGCTCCATAAGCAAGTAGCCCACAATACATGAAGTACAGAAGGAACAGAGGAGGAAGAGAGTAAACAAAGAAGGGAGGAAAGTAGCAAGGGAAATATTAATATTGTGGAAGAAATAATGAGTTATAGAATATGGAATAAAAAGTGAAGGAATACTACTGATCCCAATATCAAGCTCTGTCAACTTTACCTAAATTACTGTGTGAGGGGCACCATGACAAATGGCAACATACGAGAGCATGAAAAGAAAAATTTAAATCACATATTTACAAGACACCAAAGATGAGGAATAACCATATTTACAAAAATAAAAAAGCAACAAAGCAGTTTTAGAGTCAATGGGACAATCTAGAGATTGAAATCTCATTTAGTTTACTTACACTTTTCATTAAACAGTGAATCTGTTAGTATCAAATATATATATGGGAGGCATGTCACAAAGACATTATGAGACTTATTTGCATACTTTTTGTGGGAGTGACTTCAGAATTTTTCCTCTCACCATCTTGATGCTACTTATTTTAAGAGTTTCACTGTAATTCTTATTGTGGCTGGATGAGTTAACTTCCTTAAAACCAGACTTCAAAACAAAGTAAGCACTTTTTAATTATGGTCAAATTTTAACCTTAAAAAGGACAAGGGTCTACAATAGATCATAGAATATTATTTAGTCCAGCCTAAATAAGCCTAATGGTAACCAAAACTCTGCTAATGATTCTCAAGAAAATTATGTAATTAAGAAATCATTTTAAAAGTTTCTTGAATTTAAAGTTAGCTAGACAAAAAAAAAATGCCCTTTTTAAAAAAATGAATTTACACCTTGAAACATTCAGGAAATATGTAACAGCAGACATAATTCTTCAGTATGAAACTTACAGAACTTTTAGGCACCATGTTAAACATACACACATTGCCCAGGCAGTGATTTCAATAAGGCTAAAAGAAAATATCCTTAAAGACGATCATTATGGCAAATAAACTACTGGATCAAAAGCAAATATAAGTAAACTCTATACCTTCACCAATCATTCATTATATCCACAAATGTATAATCTTCATGAGCATTCCATCATAACAAATGACTGGAGAGAGTATATTCATAACAGTAAATTATTTTTAATAAAGTATAATAGGATGAAATAATATATACATACCTATAGTCTGTTTCTCTAATTTTAAAAGATAGTGAAAATATGAAAACTCTTATTACAAGGTCACCTGGAGATCACCAATACCATGTACTTACAAAATTTAGATAATTTGGGAGGGGAAGCAGAGCCCCTTTACTAACATACTAATACTTTTAAAAATTAAAAGTTTAAAGTAGGGCTTCTCAACCTCAACACTACTGATATTGAGCCAGATAATTATTTGTTGTGGAAGGCTGTGCGGTACATTATAGGATAATTAGCAGCATCCTTCATCTATACCCACTAGATGCCAGTAGCACACCCTCCCCACCTCCCCTATAGCTGGGACAACCAAAAAAGTCTCCAAACATGCTCTGGAGCAGAGGTGCTGGGGAGGGATGCAAAGGTCACCCAAACTCTAAAACTGCTGGCTTCTCATAAATAAACTGTAAAAAAAATTTTTTAATGAATGGAGGAGTGGATTATTTTCTTTCCCTTCTGCTCTTATGTTCCAATATATTATATTTGAATTTGATCACAGACTACATTTAAGAGATTCTGCCTTTCAGAAAACAAAGCATTTAATATCTATCATTTGTTAGCTAAAGTTCTGAAGAGTCTCAGAAGATTTACTGCACTGCCAATTCCCCCTCCAACCACATATACTTATCACAGAAATATACACAGTATTGCCTAGGTGAACTGAAGAAATGCACATATTACTTTTTTTCCATTTCTTATTTCATTAAAGATATGAATCAGACTGCTCCAGCTCCCACAGAATCCAAAGGAATTCTCAACTTATTCAGTGCAACTCAAATAGTACACAACAGTTGCATCACTTCAGATTGGCTAAAACTAAAAACTAGAATAAGTATTAAATTCATCCTCATATTTTAACAAATTGTGGGAAAAGGTACTAATTAACTACAATGCTTTAAAAACAAACAAAAAAAGACTAAGTAGGTTTCTGTGTGAAATAAAAACTGAGGAATATTACAAGAATGAAAAACAAAATCAAAATCAAAGCGAATCTGTAGACATTTCTAGATGAGGGCAAAACACAAGAATATTTCCCCTGGAATGAGAGGAGGAAATTATACACTTGGCCATACCCTACAGCAATAGTCTGTACATTCAGTCTCCAGTATGCATACTACAGAATGGAAACTGAAAAATAAAAATCCATGTAATACTAAAGAAAACAGTAAACATCTATCCTAAACACCTGAAATGAAACTGTTCTTCACTACTATTCTCCATTTGATTTAAAATGTTCAAATATCCATAAACAAAAAATTGGAAACATGAAAAAAAATTAATTCTCATAAAAATATCCATCCTTGTGCCAGATTACAAATTACATAGAAAAATCAATTAGAAAAATAAACATAATAATCCTTTTTTAGAGTGCATTTGATTCACAACAAAAGCCCTTTAAAAAAGCAGACATTTTAAGTGCTAAAAACCTTCACATGTAAATATGGATTAAAGTATGTAAGATTACTTCAATTATTCTCAATAGAATTATATTTTAGTTCAATCAGAGACAGTTGTTTTAAAAACTATGCAAAAATATTTAGTATTAGTTTAATGTAAGTAGAATATCTATATGCTCTATATCAACAAATTATTTATTTCACAATTTTAGCTATCAACCTCTTGGCCCAGTGAAAATAATCCTACAACAAACTAACACTCAATTCTTTTTTACTCCCAAACCAAGCAGAGAAAGCTATAAGATTATAAGATCTGTAGTGGCAGCCTGCTTTTCCATAACTAATACCTTAAGACTGCTCAAGAATAACCTCCTTCACCAATGAGTGTGACTCAGGTGAGCTTGGGAGGGAATACTGTCCACAATTCTTTGGTCAGTGGCCATGATGCCCCTCCTCCTCAAGGGCAGGAGATCAGAAAAAGGGATCTGAACAAGAGGAGTTCACCAACCAGAACACATAGGGGCAGAGGAAAAGGAGTACACCGGAAAAATAAAAACCTCATGATTAAGTCATGTCACAAAAGAGGTTTAATATTATCAAGGTATTCATTCATTTCACAGACACCATTGTTTATCTTCCTTCCCAAACCGTGCACAAAAAGAACTGTCAGCCTGCCTTAAGCATGTACCTTCTTCCATTTAAACAGACATGATTCTTTTAATCTCTGGCAATGATCGCCATTTCACAACACATTCAGCCCACCCAGAACTGATCAATACCACTACAGACACAGGACTAGACTTTATCCATTTATTAACCACAAGGAAACGTACCATTCAGCAAAATTCTTTACATTACAAAGGATTCTATTAAAAAGGGGGGTGGGGAGGACGGACTGATGGACACACACACACACACACACCACAGAGGTACACAAAGAAAAGACTACCACCCTCTAATTTCCCTGTGGCAAATGAGATAAAGACATGGCCATGAAAACTGTCAATCCCCCCCACCCCATTATTCTATTTCACGACCCAGTAACTGAATATTTAATTTTATGATAAATAGATCCACTGCGACTTTAAAATTGTTCATCTTTCAAACTAACTCTCCTGTTATGTACATTTGCACACCTTTGAGCTAGATGCTGTATTCATTTACATAATTTCAAATACAAAGATTAGATACTTTTCCAACCACTGGTTGCAACCATAGAACGTTTTCGCAAAATCAAAATTTCAAATACAAAAGGGCCAGATTATTCTTCCAACCTTGGGCCAAAACCTATTTTATGAATATAGTATATTTGACAGCATGAACAATTTCAAATGGGCTAGTCTAACCCCAAAACAATGCTTTAATACGACGCATTTAAAATAGGTATTCCGTAGGTAAGCAAAATCTATGCCAGAAAAGAGCACATAAATGGTGGTTGAAAGCCAGTAACATTACCAAACACAGCGGCATACCTCTTCTGCACTGGATTATAGTTAATACTCCAACAGCAACAACTACAACTATTTTTAACATTGCTGGACACTGAAGTTGAAGAAAACGTGAGAGGAGACCCAGATGAAATTGCTGATTATGATCCATTGTTTCTCACGGTCAAAATTAAGTAGCAACTGACTTGATCTCCGACGTTACAGTCAGTACTGGTGGAGCACTAATTAAAAGAGGATTTAAAAAAACCCTTATTTTGGAGGATGCCACACTAGATGACATGTCGGGATACGCCTTTCAGGTCTCAAACCTTTGCATAAATTGTCACTTGTGGTATTTGCGGCTTAATTGCAACCCAACCGGCGCTGTTATCCAGTGTTACGGCCACAAAACCATGACTTTCTCACTTCCACAACAACAGAGCAGGCACTCTTATCAGTTACCAGCCTAACTCAAAACGAGGAAAATCCATGGAGGTTTCCAGATCATAGTCAGACCTTGGGGGCGGCAGCCGAGGGGCTCGGGTTGGGGGGGCGGGGAACTCCCCAGGCTCCACCGGAGCTCGCCGACCCAACAACAACCGCGGCCGCCAGCAGCGGCACTAGCCGCTGCAGCCCCGCCGCGCCGCGCTCCAGGCACCTACCTGAAGAACAAGAGATAAGAAAGACAGCAAACGCCAACTTCGCAGCAGCTCCCATTTTCCCGAGGCGCCGGGGAAGCCGTAGGAAGTTCTCGTTAGATATCCAGTTCCCTGGATCTTCCTCGGAGACAAACCTCCTGGTGTAAAATCAACCGTCATAAAACATATTCGGAAGCCCCGACCAAAATACGTTCACGGGGTTAAAAAAAAAAAGAAAAAGAAAAAAAGAGGAAAAACAAAAAGAGCACAACAATAAAAAGAAATGCACCACGGGGGAAAAATCGCCACACACACGCACAACACACTAAACCAAACAACGAAAAGCCAACAACAACAAAAGCAGGCTTAAATCACTGTCAAAATCACTGTCAGCTCCGCTCGCCTCTCGGGTCTCTCAGAACAAAACGCCAAGCTGAGGCGACGAGGAGGCGTCGGCGCCGGCGCCCGCTGCCGCCCGGACAGTCCGGGAACCGAGCTGGGTCCGACGTCCGGACCGACCTTCAGCCCGGACACCCAAAGTCTGCGGACCACTGGTAGCCGAGCTCGCGGCAGCCGAGGCCGAGGAGGCAGCGGCGCGAAGAAGGAGCGACGGGCAGCGGCGACAGCGGCGGTGCAGGAGACAGCCAAGTTCTGGTCCAGGCTCTGGCTCCGGCTCCGGACTCCGAGCTCGGCCGCGTTTTCGGTCCCCTGGCCTCCACCGGCCCCGCCCCCTAAACTTCCGGTTCCGGTCCGAGGCTGGAAGGCAGGCACCGTGGGGAAACGCTCCGCGGCGGCGGCGGTAGCGGCGGTAGCGGCAGCGGCTGTGGGTTGCAGCGCGCGTGCCGAGCCCGGAGCTCCAGGAGATTGTCGAGCTAGCGAGGCGGGAGCAGTGAAGGGGTAGAGAGAGAGGGCGGGGCCGCCTGGAGAGCGAGGAGGCGGAGCGGATGGAGGCTTGTCAGCGGGAGGCCTCGGAGTCCGGCCTGCTGGGCCTGCTGAGCTATGGGTTCCAGCGGGCGAGTGGATGTGGTCCGAGAGCCGCAGCACCTGGTTTTTTAATCGCTGCCCTGGTCTCTCTGGAGCTCACGCCGAATGGCCAGGGCAACCCAAGAAGAAGAGGACCTTAAGGCGGGGTGGATGGCTGGTGACTTCTCCGGGGTTGGGGGGGGTGTCTGCGGCGCCCTGTATTTCCTCTGGGGGGACGCCTCGTCCGCTCTAAGACTTAGGGCTCCGGGAAGCCGCGAGTGGGAGCTGACCCGCCGCGCCTACGGAGCTGTCGGAGCTCGGTGCTCGTGAGCTGGTGTGTCTGTGCCACCAGTCTTAGCGATGCATCCCACCCCTGTTGCTTCTGCTTAAGTGTTTTGTCTTTCGGCTCGAAAGAAAAGAAAGAAAAAAACAAAACTGAGGAGCATGGCTATCCACCCGGTCAGGGTATCCACGTCATTCTTTACGGTGTGCAGCTTGAATCCATTCCCACCTTCCTTTTAATGCACGAATCATTGTGTTGAGAACTGTTCTGAACGTAATACGTTCGCAAATACCTGCAGATTTTGATCGACATATTTAATGACCAGAAAATTGTTTTCTTTTTTAAATTTTAGGGCCTGTTTTTATCCCTTAATCTTAGTTGATTGATTAGAAGGTGCTGTTCTAAGTATGGAGTTGGATCCAAAATGTAAAAGTAGTATTCCTACTTCAAGGAGATCACAGTATTTGCTGTACTAGATGTGACTACAGAATACAAACTAAAGACAGTATTAAAGATACTGGCTTTGTCATTTACCACACTTTAGCAAGCTCCGTGAAAGGAGGGATCTTATCTGATTAGCATACATAATGACTGCTTAGTAAACAATTGTATAAATGGCTAGGGGATAACTGCCTTTTTCCTAAATCCAATATTCTCCCTTGTATGCTACCAATTTGTGTTGTTTTATTAATAAAAACAATAAAGCAACTATATTATGTGGCTAATTTATGTTTTACTTGTGGCTTACCAATTCCCACATTTTTCCCACAAAGCCAAGCTTTGTTCCTTGTATTTACAGTGTTTTATTTTTCTCTTCCTCCAAATGACTCTATTATATTCATTCTGTAATTATCTGCTCATTTCTACAACTTGTCAGGGTTATTAGCAATCACTGTAGCACTTTAAACTCTCTCCAAGACTTCCAGTTCTCAAGTCATGGTACTCAGAATGTGACTGATACTGTGTCACAGTTAAGAAAAATCCAAAGTTGATCTTCAAGGTATTTAAAAGATCTCATGTAGTTCTCTGCACTTTATGAGCTGTTCAAAGAATAAATATACATCTTCCACTGGCTGGTTGAATTAAGAGATGCCACTAACATTTCTGGAATGAAAGAGTGTATTTTATCTAGAACTACCTTTGTTTCATCCAAGAATTTGACATCGGTTATACCCTGGATCAGGCTCCACTGTTGTCTTATCTCTGCATCACTTCAATATTTTTGAATTGTGAAACTAGAGCAAGTGGAATAACTGGAATAACCAGCAATAGAACTAAAACTTGAAAACATTCCTTACGTTACCACCCAAATTACCTAGTATAAGAATGTGAGGGAAGATGAAAATTACTTTTCTGTAGTATGAAAGAGGAGCAACAAGTCAAAGTCTTCACTATAATTTTCTTTTCTAATAAAAAGTTAAAATAACCCATGGGAAATATTACCAGCATCCATTAGCAGTAGTTATTGTGTTCCTAAATTTGTGTTCACCCTGCCCTTGACATTTTTTTAAATCCCCACCCGAGGACATTTTTTCATTGCTGTTAGAGAGAAGGGAAAGGAGAAAGAGACAACAGAGGCGAAAGAAAAATGATCAGCTGTTTCCTGTACGTGCCCGGACGGAGGATTGAACCAGCAACCTGAGTATGTGTCCTGACCAGGAGTCAAATCCCCAACCTCTAGGTTATGAAAGGAAGCTCCAACCAACTGAGCCACACCTCCCAGGACTGCTCTCTGCATTTTTTAAAAATTCAAAATAATTTGCCTATTCAGACATGAGAGTGCCCTGACTGGTGTAGCACAGTGGGTTGGGCATCATCCTACAAACTGAAAGATTGCCAGTTTAGTTCCCAGTCAGGGCACATGCCCAGGGTACAGACCAGGTCCCCGGTTGGGGGGCATGCGAGAGGCAACCAGTCGATATTCTCACACATCTCATCCTCCCTTTTCTTCTCTCCAAAAGTAAATCTTTAAGAATGAAAAAGAAGCGAGAGTATGTGACTAATTCCCACAGGAATTCTAAAGCTTCAAAAGAAGATAGATAGCTGCAGCTGACTCCACTGCCTCTCTTTCCTCCCTATTTTGTAGAGTGACTTTTTCTTATCTACAAATCCAAAACCTCCCTAACAGTGCAAGCTATACAAACTGTACTTAGGAATAACAGTGAGGAAAGAAAAATGAAACATGAAAGGAATTCTGGTCTGCCAGAGCATTAGACATTATGTGTTAAACAGCTTTAACTAGCACCACTTAATCCCCAAACTTGAGACTTAGCCCTATAGCCAGCCACTCCAATGCTAGAATTTCAAGTCAGAGTCCCAGCAAGAAGTTCAATTAAACTTCAGATCATTCCCAGCTGGAAGAATCTTAAGAAGCCTGTTCAACCTAGAGATTCAAGTGTGTGCTAGCTAGATGAGGAAACAGAGGTAAGTGAGGGTCACAGATTGCTTCCAGAATAAAGGATGATTTCTCATAATGGTTCAGAAAGGTATAGACTAGCTAAAATCTTCACCTCTGAAGTGGGGCTGGAATTGAACCAGCCTTTGAGATTGGGTAGTATGGCATATATACTGTGAGGAAATTTCCCTGAAGGTGTTTACCAGTCTTTGGACATAACAACAGCTACATATAAACAACACATGCCAATCCTTTCTTTATCTTCAGGAAAATGACCAAACCCTGTAGAATATAAGGAATGAAGTATTTTTAAATATTTCTGCATCTTTCCAGCTGCTATAAAAAAATCTCCTGAGCTCAGATAAAATGGGCATTCCAGAAGTGGCTCAACTAATGAATTTCATATATATATGAAATTCATATATATGTCAATGCTATAAAGCATCATACATGGGGAACAAACTCGGTACCTTGGTAGGTCAAAGGAAGGCAGATAATAATCAGCATACCTTTCATTAATAGCCCCCTCTTACTAAATGTGCAGTGAGAAGAGTACTCCCTATGTCCTCGTTTTTGCTACTGTTATTCCTCTGTTTCTACTTAGGATTGTACCGTGCCAATGGAGTAAAAAAGACATACTAAGAATAAGGATGTGGGAGTAGATGGTGGGACAAAACATTAAGGCCAAATAGTCTAGGGCAGAAAAAGTGGGCTAGAAGAGTTATAAGAAGCTATGGTAAAATAATGTATCCACTTTGATAAAAAGGCTACATTAACCCAGCTGGTAGTATAAATCTCAACAAGCAATTGAGTTATCTATTATCTCCCAAAGGTAACATTTGACTTTTTCTTCCATATCACCTCCTTCAAAATTCAGTAAGTATGTGGAAAACAAAAAGAACAGGATTTTTTTGGGGGAAGGGTTTTTTCCCACCGTCCAATACATAAATTCATGAGCTCAAGCGTTTGGTTTTCTAACTAATTTTAACTATTTAATTTCTAACAGTTTTATAGCTGTTTTATTTCTAAATTTTATAACTATTTTATTTCTAATAGTTTTCAACTGTTCTTTCTATAACAAAGAATAGGCAAGGCTTTGAGATATACTACCTCCCAAATGGAAAGATGGTAGAATAAACCCACATTACTCAAAATTGTGGTTCTCAAGCCAGTGTTGGTCTTCAACTGTCTTCAATGAGATTAGTGTAGACATTAACAACAGTTTAAAAAGTTTTGTAGAACTTAACAAAATAAGTTCACATCTCCTGAAGCTAATAATAATAATAAATGTTTTCATTTCATGATTTTAGTAATTAAATTTTATTGTATTTTACAAAAGTGTCATAGATTGTAAATTCACCACAGAGAATTTGAGAGGTACAGGAGCAGGGAATATAGCCAAGACTCTTTCTCAAAAATAGTGCCTTCCATCCATTTTAACAAATGCTTAAAATCTTGAATAAAGCTTTGATGCTATAGTCCTAAAATGTTCTATAATGCAAGGCTGCATAAGAATCAGTCATTTTTATTACATTGCTCATCTTTTTCTGTGTTATTCACTTATTCAACAAGTAGTTACTAGCCATAGGATTTGTGCTGGGTATTGGTTGAATAGTGATAAGTGAAATGGTTATCGTCTCTGCCCTCATTGAGCTCACAGTGTCATGAGGAAGACCAAAGTAGCAGGTAGAAATGTAATTGTCAAGTGGAAAGCATTATTTATAATGGCAGAAAGGATGCTGAGATAAAGAATAAGAGTGGTGGGATTAGATAGAAAGAGGGGACCTATTTTCAGAGAATGACTCAGGAAGGACTTACAAAAGCATTTAAACTGAAATCTATAGGATGAAAAGAAGATAGGAAAGGAGCTAGTTAAGAAGGAATAGTATGCACAAAGCCTATGATATGTTCAAGGAATTGAAAGGAGGCCCTTATAGCGTTGAGGAGAGTGTATGAATAAGGAAGAGAGAGGAGTACAGGCCAGACTATGCAAGGTCTCATGGGCCCGAGGAAGGCCCTTGGATTTTATTCAAAGTGAAGCATCAAGCCATTGTATGGTTTTAAGTAAAGGACTTATGTGGTCTGGTTTATGTTTTAAAAATTACTCTTGCTCTCATATGAAGAAGAGGTTGCAGGATATTATCAAAGAAAGCAGAAAGACTAGATAGGAGGATACTGCAATAAGTCAGGCAAGAGAATATTGATAACAGGAGCTCATTTAGAAAGAAATGGCCAGGTGTATAAGATATATTTTCTAAGTACAATTGACATGATTTCCTGCCGAATTGGATGACAGACATGGTGTCATTTGTTTAGATGGAAAATGTTTAGGGGAAAATAAATATATATTATAGAGAAGGGAGTGAATACATAAATAGTGAAAATTTTTGATTTTGCAAATGTTAAGTTTGACTTGCCTGTGAGACAGCCAAATGAAGATGTAATCAATTGGATGTAGGTGGCTGAAATTTGAGGGAACATGTAATGCTACAGGTATGAATTTGGGAACGTTCAGCATATAAATGGTACTTAAGGCCATGGAGATGCATGAGAACTTCTAAAAAAAGTAAACATAGAGAAGAAATGTATCAAGTAGAACATTAAACGGAAGAAAAAGGGATGAAAAAGTAGTAGCCAGAGAAATGAGATAAAAAAGCAAGAGAAAGAAATGTCATACATGACAGTGTTTTACAAAGGGAGATAGAAACAGTACTGACTCTTGGAGAGACATCAGTAAATTGAAGAACAAAAACATAAAGGACCACTAGTTGTGGCCATCAAGAAGAATTGATGTCCTTGACAGTCACTTCAGAAGAAGCCAGACTGAAATGTTTGAAGGGTCAACGGTAAATAATAACTTGGAGGCCACATAAATAACAGCTCCTTAAAGATATTTGGCTATAAAAAAATCAAGGCAGTGGCTAGAGACAAATGCAGAATCAAGAGAGGATTTTATTTTCTTTCTGCTTTCAGATGAAAGATTGTAAATTATATCTGTAAACTAAGAGGTATGATGCAATAAGGAAGAAATGTTGAAAATGCAGAAAAAAGTGAAGAAAACTAAATAAATGGACAAAATACTTGTCAGGGTAAGAAGGAAGAAGCTTTAGAGCACGAGATGGATGGGTTGCCCTTTGAGAGAATCACGGCTGTTCCTTTTTTCTTTTTCTTTACTTTTTCTCCCTCCTTTTCTCTTTTCTTCATCTATTATCTATCTATCTATCTATCTATCTATCTATCTATCTATCTATCATCTATGTATCTACCTCTATCTCTAGTCTTTGTCTCTATTTCTGTTATCTCTTTTTTTCTTGGAAGCAGGCAAGAAGAAAAAAAAAGGGCAAGTAGAAGCAGAAGAGTTTGTAGAACTGGACACTGGAGGGTAATGGTATTCCCCACTGAGAGCTCTAATTTCCCTGAAATATAAAGCAAGATTTTAGCATAAAGTGAAAGGGACACAATGAAATGGCTTGACATAGTCCTAATCGAGATTGGAGAGAAATGCATTATAGTTGAATTGTCAGGGTTGAGCATCCATTTGAGAGGTTAGAGATCATGGTTATTATGACCTCAGTCTGCCCAGCTATGTGTGTGGTTATTTCCTGTAACACAAAAGTGTTGGCAGGCACAGAGAAGGCAGATGATTGAGCTCTTGGTTGGATTTTTTAAGTAAGAGATATGGAGGAAGAGAGGAACAAGGCAGTTATGGGAATCGTATGGGAGTCATTGGGACAGTGAATAACAGAATTTCAATTGGATAAGAAGAAAGTACAGTCTAGAAAAGGCTCTTGTTGGTAGAAAGAAGTGATAGTATCAATGGATAGGACCATTAGGGGGTTCTTCCTTCCTAGAAGGATAGGAGCTATGAGCTATGAATAATTCAAGATTGTGGAGTAGAGTTGTGTCTGGTGATGACAGTGGCTAGGGAGTTAACCATTGGAGTGATAGAAAAATGGCCACTAACCATGAGAAGATCCAAAAATTGGATTTCAGAGCATCCAGGGAGTTGGGTGAGTTATTTGCATGGATTTTGAAACCATCTAGAATGGTGACAAAGATTAGGCTGGTGAATAAAAACATCAACACTTCAATAATAGAGATGTTAGATGACAGAATTCCTCAATGTTATTTCTAACAAGATAAATAGTTTTCAAATTGTTTTTATATACATTCTTACTTGATTTTTAAAACTTTTAAAATTTATTTTATTTACTTCAGTTGAATTTATTGGGATGACACTGCCTAATAAAACTGTATAGGTTACAGCCCTGGCCAGGTATCTCATTCAGTCGTGGAGTCTTTCTCTGCACCACAAGGTTGTGAGTTTGACTCCCAGCTGGGGCACATACCTGGCTGGGTGGTTTGATCCCCAGTCAGGGTGCGTGCAGAAGAAACCAATCCATGTTTCTGTCCCACACCGATATTTCTCTCTCTCCCCCTACCCCTGTTTTCTCTCTCTCTAAGAAATCAATAAACGTATCCTTGGTTGAGGATTACTTTTTAAAAAAATAAAATAAAATTCTATAGGCTTCAGGTGTGTTCACTGTCTGAAGTCAAATCGCCTTCTGTGACCATTTATCCCCTCTTCACCCTATTCTACCTCTTCCCACCTATTTAATCCCCCACCCCTCTGGTGATCACCATAGTGTAGTCTGTGTCTATCAGCTCTTTTTAATTTGCTTAATCTCTTCACTTTTTCTACCCAGACCCCCACCCCCGCAACAGTTGTCAGTCTGTTCTTTGTATCTGTTTCTATTTGTTTGTTTATTTTGTTCATTAGATTCCATACATAAATGAAATCATATGGTATTTGTCTTTCTCCAACTGGCTTATTTCACTTAGCATAACGTTCACCAGGTCCATTCATGCTGTTGCAAGGTAAAATTTTCTTCTTTTTTACAACTGAGTAGTATTCTGTTGTGTAAATGTACCATGGCACTTTTATCCACTCATCTACTGATGGGCACTTGGGCTGGTACAGCTTTGAAAGGTAGCTTTGATACTGTTTTTACTATTTCATAGATAAGATAAAAACTGAGTCTTAGAGAAATTACAAATGCACTAGAAGCAGATATAAAGAGGTGTGGTAAAGAGGGTCAATTTAGTGTTCTCTGTTTCAAATTAAACTCAAACTTGTGAAATAAATTGGATATGATTTATTAAATATTTAAAAGCATTCTTTTTAAGGCTTCCTTTCAATGGCAACTTTCCTAAGTCCAAGTCCTATATTTTAAATCTCTCTATATTCAAATTAATTCAATCTTCATATTTTTTTCAGTTTCATGTATTGTGAAAAGGAAGATAAAGTACCAGGCAAAGGAACAATCTGCCTATTCACTCCCTTTTATCACATGGTGAGAGCATTAAAAAAAAACCTGTTCTGAGATAAAATTATAAAATTTGAGAATAATCACTATTTAAACTCCACTTCTAAAGAATTATAAATAAGAATAGAAAAAGAATAAATATGAGTTTATTGTTCTTATTGTATAAAAGTAAATTTTTGTGCTTTTCCAATAAAGAGTAATATACAGGTGTAATATATATAATGCTTTTATAATTTAAAATAATTTGTGGAGGAAAGAAATATTATTTTCTCTCTACTTTTAACCTTTTTTTTTTGTTTTTTTCTGGCTTAACTACACTGGATTTTCCCACCTGTTTAGGCATGCAAATTAAACAAAACACTTAACTGCACTTTATTGTGCTTCATTTTAACTTAGATCAGAAGAATTTTAATCAAAGCAGTACCAAGTTTTTAGAGGAAACCAAATTTAGGAATGTTTGTAGTAATTTTAACAGGTCAAAATACCTCATATATTATATGCATTTTTTAATCTTTTTATTTATTGATTTTAGAGAGAGAGAAAGGGGGTAGTGAAAGAGAGAGAGAGAGAGATCTTTTTCACTCATTTATGCATTCACTGGTTGCTTCTTGTAGGTACCCTGACTGGAGATTGAACTCTCAACCTTGACGTATCAGGGATGATGCTCAGCCAACCGAGCAACCTGACCAGGGCCTATATACATTTCTTTATGTTCAAAATCAGTTATTACTAGCTACTCTTGCAAATAAATGATAATTTCATCCCATTTTTTCAGGTGAAAAAATATAAAAGTGAAATGGCTAGCCCAGGGTCACAAATTGAATCAGTAGCAGAAGTAGGATTCATCTCCAAACTACTGACTCAAAGCTCAGTCCAATGAGCCATGATGTTTCTCAAGTGCTGAGCATATTAATTATCCCTCCAAGCAGGAAACACAGCTCTAAATGGAGCATGTCCCATACAGAATACCTGCACAACATAGTAAAAACACCTGCTTCTTTCACTTAAAAAATTACAAAACTGTTAAACTTGCCTTTTTTAAAAAAGGGAAATGTATGTAATAAATTTAAAAAGTAATAGAAAATATATGTTATAAAAAGATGCTAACTTTTATACTTGTAAAATCAAACAATGTTTTGATTTTGTTTTTCAATCCTGAAGTTAGACCCGGGATACACAGAATGGTGAATCTGTGGAGTTAAACAAATATCTACATAACTCAGACACCATTTTCCCTGTGTTGTTTATGTTATTCATAGAAAAATAGCAATCAATTGTAAAATTTTATTTAGTATTTCAGTGAATGCTTTCTTGATTCATTTTTCCTATTTTAAGTCACCCAGGTACATACTTTTTCTGATTCAATTTTAACTCTGCTGTTTTAAGGAACCACAAATGAGCAGACTATATTGAAAGTAGAGATTAAGGAAAATTGCAAATTAAAAGTAAGGGGTTCAAATATGTTTGTGAAGTACTGCACAGGAAATGGAGTAGGCAAAGAACCTATACATGACCCATGGGCATGAGCAATGGTGTGGGGATTGCCTGAGGGACTGGGGGGTGCTGGGTGGAGGGGGCAAAGGAGGAAAAATTGGGACAACTATAGTAGCCTAATCAATAAAATATATTTTTAAAAAGTAAATGGTTCAGCTCCACTTTGGCTATGATAGATTGACTTATATTACTTTAACTCTCCTGTTGAGAACAGCTATTTTAAAATAATATAATCAACTGCTTGAGGTCATTAATGGGAAACTAAGGACACCAGTACTAGAGGGACCAAGATCCTAGAAAGGAGAAAACTGTAATAAATTGAACACCACATTGACCTCAGCTTTTCACATGTGAGTTTGCAGATTCATGGCATGGGTAATAGAGGCCAAGAAGCAAGTGTTGGCCAGGGCTTACAGCAGTCTCACTGGGTTGAGGAGACAGATGTTGGAGTATGAAACCACCAAAGTGATTACCACTTGGGAGACAAATACCTGGGTTAAAAGGAGTGATTCCAAACTTCTGCATAACTTCTCCTGAAGGCATGTGCTGCCTCCTAAACAGTGCAAAGTAAAACTCAGAAAAACTAAGCGTGAAGAAGCAGGTTGGTTGTTAAAGATCTGAGCAGAGGTTTTTTGTCAGTCTTGGTGACCTTGGGAGACAGCGATAAAAGTTTAGACACCACCAAGATATGAGAGCCCAAGTAAACACCTCAGGATTTCAGAGGAGAACCCAAGGAAGCTATTCTTTAAAAATTAAAGGCTATGTTTTAACAGAAAAAAATGGAAATCGATGAGGACAGCATAGTCTAAAATTTAGCATTGACTGGATGACTGGATCATATTATATCCTTTCTGGAGAAAGCTAACTTCATGTAGAATCTTCACAGTTTTTCACACAAGATGTTCAGCATTCCATTAAACAATTATCAAGTATGTAGCAGGCAGAACCAAATGAAAATGCTAGAACTAAAAGTTACAAGAATGAAACAAATTAAAAGACAAGATTGTAATAGATTAGGCACATTAGAGAAAAGAATTGTGGACTGAGAGAGAAAGCTGTAGAAAATATTCAAATTTAAGTACATAGAGTAAGAAGGATGGAAAGCACAGAAAAGAGAATAAAAGCAATGGGAAGCAGAGTTTAAAAGTTGGATATATCCATAATTCAAGTCCCAGAAGGATGGAAAAGCATGAATTAAAACCAACATTTCATATAGTATTGGCAACTAATTTTATAAAACTGATGAAAGAAGGCAAATCAAGAATTCAAGAAGCTTCACAAATCACATGCAGGATAAATACAAGGAAAATTACAAGAAGTGCATCATATTAAAAATTCTGTAAAACAACTTAAAAAGAAAATACAAAAGTAGTCAAAAGGAAAAAAGTAATTACTTTCAAAGGAGCAAAAATAAGACGTAAGGTTGACTTTTCAATAGAAACTATGGAATCCAGAAAACAATAGAAAGACATCTTTAAAGTTCTGAAAGACCATTACTGCCAACCAAGAATTCTATACTCACAAAAAATATCCATCAGAAAGGAATGAAGGATACTTCCTTCACTGAAAGGAAATTACATTTTGGACAAACAAAGGCAGAAAGAATTTGTTGCAAGCAGACTTACACTAAAAGAAAGTCTAATGGGATTTTTTAAAAGGTTCATAATTTCTTTGTTATTTAAGAATGTGTTGTTTAATTTCCACATATTAAATTTCCCAATTTTCTTATTGATTCTTAATTTTATTCCATTTTAGGTAAAAAAATATGTTGTATGATTTAAATTCTTTTAAATTTATTGCAATTTGTTTTTAGGTCTCACAAATTGTATATTGAGGACTAATTCTATAAAATTTATACTTTCATCGTATGTGGCTATTGAAGTTGGCTAACAATTGCAGGTAGATTTCCTTAAATGCTTTCAAATAATATCTGTTCAAGATTTCGCTAAGAGGCTCTACCTGTGTTTGTGTTGGGGCATGTCTTTAATGTTTGTAAGTCTGCCTTAGCCTTCACATCCTGTTTGTAGAAGGCCTCAGGTTGTGCTACAAGCAAGGGAATAGGACCTTCCACGGTCATTCTGGGGCATGCACACAGTCCTGCACATGTGGGTTTCCATCTAGACCCCCAGGAATATGTTGGAGGTTTCCAAAGCCCACTATGGGTATCCCATTTTTCAGATTTTCCTGTTCAGTTTTTTTGCAAGCCTTTTACTTGTTTCTCTACCTTAGATAGCTGTGATTGTAAATAATTGTCACTGAATATTTTTGACAATGCCTTGTGAATAGAGTTCTCCTCACTGAGTAAATCTGGGTGAGGTAAAATAAATGGAAGTCTTATGAATGGGGCCTTTTGAGGGCATTTCCAGATAGATCAAACAGCAATAATTGACTGAGGGTTTTTTGAGAGTTCCAAACTCATTCTGCCCCCTTCAGTGTCTACTAGGGTGTCTTCACAGCTTCTATGTATAAGGTTGCTGGTTTTCAAGGCTACTATGGATCTGGGAAGAGTGCACTCAAAATAGGCAAAGTTAAATGCCACAAAGCTCATTTTTTTAAAAGAAGATTTCATTTTTTAAAGTGACCTTCAGATTGCTGCTCATCTTTGGTTTATTTCCAGAGTTCAGAAAAGTTTCTTTTAACAATTTTTACCAGTGATCTCATTGCTTTTATAAAAAAGGAGATTTTCAGAGTTCCTTACTGTGTCATTCCAGAAGTGCTTCTGTTTTGGTATTTTCTTAAAGTGAAATAGTATACACCAGTAAAAATAATGAATAATGTAATCACATTGATGAATCTCACAGAAATAATATTGGCAAAACTAGCAAGACATGGAGTACCCACTGTATGATTTCATTTTTGTGAACTTCCAAAATAATGGTAAAAATCTATAGTGATGAAAGTCAGAATAGTAGTTACCTTTGGGAGAGTTAACTGGGATGGGGCATGAATAGTCTGGAATGTTGGTAATGTTCTATATGTTGACCTGGATGACAATTACACAGATGTATTCATTTACTAACATTCTTTGAGCAATAACCTTTGTGAACTTTATTGTATGAATGTACACTCATAAAAAAACCTAACAAATAAAAGTACATGGTTAACCACAAGTCCATTCTTTAATTTTTAAATACAGAGTCTCTTGCAGAGTTTTATGCAAGGAGTGAAATTTTTTGCATTTGTAGTTAAGAGATTTATATATGTGCCACTGAGACATAAGAATGATTTGTTTGTAATATTGTTAGTACTAATAACAGAGGTATATATATCTGCAACGCTCTATAGGTCTTAAACTGCTTTCACATTTATTATCTTATCATCTCCACAACTCTTGAAGATGAAAGTCAAATGTAATATTTTCCAAATGAAAACACTCAGATATAGAGTCAGAATTTGTGAATAGTAGAGTCAGGATTGATAGTTCATGTTTTACTCTTGCATTATTATGTGTCTTTGCCACACTTAACAATTTCTGAAAAATATTGCTAGTCCCCAACTTATCAAAATTAGATGGGTACCCAAGGTTTTAGATCTCTATTAAATCATCCTTAAAATACGACGTTAATCCTTGATTCTATAGATAATCACAGGATTCTAGGACAGACAGAATCCTGAAATTCCTCTTTTAAGTCTCTTTGTGAGATACAACTTACACATTCAGCATAAACATCTTTTGATGAGATTTCACAATGCTCATTCATTTCAATATCTCATACTTTTTATAATATGAAGTCTTCCCATGATTTTGCTCTGTCTTTATTTCTGCAGCTTTCCCTGCCTTCTACTCAAATGTAAAATGATTGATCACAATCTATGACTCCTTTCTACATGTTGGAGGAATATTAAAACCTATCTCACAATAGTAATCTCTTCCCTATTTCATTTAGGCATTTCTTCTGCCATTTCTTAAGCATTCTCATATTGGTTGAACTTCTCCCTAGCAGGAAAGAACCTTGTCATTTCATTCATACTAGGTGGTTTTATCCTAGAAAACAGTGTACTCTGATTAAGACCTGGTCAGTGATCACTATAAAAGCTTTGTTGTTTACTGTTTCTGATATATCATGATTCCTAGATAATATTTACAAAGTTTATGTAAATTTCTAACATCTATCTCTTTTGTTTAGATGATTTAATCTACATTTGTCCAAATTAAAGGTCATTAGATTTGTGAAGATGACTTTTAATTCAATCATGTTTTCTTAAGTAATAGGCATGCCAGCTAACCTTGTATCTTTGGCTAGTTTATAAGTAGATTTGTAACATAAGTTCTGAAATCACAAGTGAGGTAATAAAGTAGGACCCACAAAGCTGCTATGTATTTGTGGATAGCTACTAGGAAGCCTTAATTTGCTTTTCAGGCAAATAAAGAATAGCACACAAGTGAGAAAGTGTTATTTATAAAGAGAATAAGGGGCTTGGGAAATTTATTTACGCTTTTGCAATTAAGTTCTAAATGACTGGTAAAACACCATTCCCAGATCCCAAACAGAAAGCAGCCTAGCTGGATTTTCTCTGTTCCTCATCTTGAGGGAGAAAAATGACCTTCTCAACCATGTAAATATTCAAGGTGTGGGGTAGATTTTTCCTCCAAATATCTCCCTGTAGCCTGACACATTTTCCCCTCTCTAGAATATACCTTTCATATTATATCTACCAAAGTACAGTATACATAATATGTTCAGTCCCAAAACTGAAGAAATAAAGAGCTTCCCAGACAAGAAAAAGTTAAACAAGTTTGTAACTAAAACATATTACAAGAAATGTTAACAGGCCTGCTTTAAAAAAAAAGAAGAAGAAAAAAAAAGTTAAAATAATAAAATGTCAATAAATGCATACCCATCAGTAATCACTTTAAATGTAAATGGCTTAAGTGTTCCAATCAAAAGATCTAGGGTAGCTGAATGGATAAGAAAACAAGATCCATATATATGCTGCCCCCAAGAGACCAACCTCAGAATGAACGACACACACTGACTAAAAGTAAAAATATGGAAAAAAAAATTTCATGTAAATTGAAATGACAAAAAAAGCTGATGTAGCAATATTTGTAACCAACAAACACAGACCTTAAAGCAAAGGCTAACATAAGATAGAAAAAGGACACTGCACAATGATAAAGAGAGCAAAAAAGAAGAGGACATGGCCCTTGTTAACACTTACACACCCAACATAGGAGCACCTGAATATGTAAAGCAAATCTTGATGGACATAACAGAAGAGACAGTCAGTGATACAGTCACAGTGTAGGAGATTTTTACACCCCATTGACATAAATGGAGGGACCATTTAGAAGGAAAACAAAGAAATGACACACTAGATGAGATAGATAACTTCAAAGTATTCCATCCCAAAGCAGCAAAATAAACATTCTTACAAAGTGTACAGGGAACATTTTCTAGGATAGACCACATGTTAAGACACAAAACAAGTCTCAGTAAATTTACAAAGATTGAAATTGTATCAAGCATCCCTTCTGACCATAACTATATGCAACTAGAAATCAATCACAAGAAAAAAAACTGAAAAAGACACAGAGACATGAGGGTTAAATAACGTTACCAAACAATGAATGTGTTAACAATGAGATTGAGGAAGAAATCAAAAGATACATTAAAACAAGTGAAAATGAGAAAACAACAACCCAAAATCTATGGGATACAGTGACAGGAGTGCCAAGAGAGAAATTCGTAACATTACAGGCCTATCTCAAGGAACAAGAAAAATCTCAAATAAAAAAAAAAACTAACATTATACTTAAAGAACTTGAAATGAACAAAAAAGTCCAAAGTGAAAAGAAGAAAGGAAATAAAAAAGATCAGAGAAAAAATAAACAAAATAGAGCTTAAAAATAATACAAAAAGTCAATGAAACCAAGAGTTGGTTCTTTGAAAAGATAAACAACATTGACAAGCATTTAACCAGACTAAACAAAAAAAAAAGAGAGGACCCAAACAAATACAGTCAGAAATGAAAAAGAAGTAAAAACTGACACCACCCTCCCCCCACAAAGGATTGTAAGACAATACTACAGATAACTATGTGCTAACAAATGGGACAATTTGGATGAAATGGATGATTTCCTAGAAACATACAATCTTCCAAAACTGAATCAGGAAAAGTAAAAGAATCTGAATAGATAGATTACAACTAGTGAAATTCAAGCAGTAATCAAAAAAACTCCAAACAAACAGAAGTCCTTGATTGAATGGCTTCACAGATGAATTTTACCAAACATTCAAAGAATAACTAATACCTATCCTTCTTAAACTATTCCAAAAAATTCAAGAAGACTTGAGAAGACTACCAAGTTCATCTTATGAGGCCAGCATTATCCTAATTCCAAAACCAGATAAAGACATCGCAAAAAATAATAAAATTATAGGTCAACATTATAGATACTATAATCCTCAAAAAAATTTTAGTGAACTGAATACAGCAATATGTTCAAAAGATCATAAGGATTTATTCCAGGAATGCAATAAATGCAAAGATAAAATGAAGGATAAAAATCACATGATCATATCAATAAATGCAGAAAAAGGCTTTGATAAAATCCAACACTATTAATAGTAAAAACTCTCAGCAACATGGAAATAGAGGGGGCATACCTCAATATAATAAAAACCTTGTACAACACACTCACAGCCAACATCATACTCAATGGGCAAAATCTATAAGCATTTCCCTTAAGATTGGGAATAAGACAGGGATGTCCATTTTCATCAGTCTTATTCAACATAGTACTAGAAGCCTTAGCCAAAGTGATCAGACAACAAGAGGAAATTTAAGGCATCCAAATTGGAAAGGAAGAAGTAAAACTGTCATTATTTGAAGATGACATAATACTGTACATAGAGAACCCCAAAGATTCCACAAAAACTACTAGAATTGATAAATGAATTCACTAAAGTAGTAGGATACAAAATAAAAAGCCAGATATCAGTTGTATTTTTATACACCAATAATGAACTATCAGAAAAAGACGTGAAGAAAACAACTCCATTCACACTTACTTCAGAAAATTAAAATACTTAGGGATAAACTTAACCAGAGGTGTGAAAGACCTGTGCTAGGAAAATTATAAGATACTGAAAAAAGAAACTGAAAAGGATACAAATAAGTGGAAGTTTATTCTGTGTTCATGGATAGGAAGAATTAACATCATTAAAAATATGTTCATACCACCCAAAGCAATCCATAGATTCAACACAATTTCTAACAAGATGCCAAGGGTATATTTCATAGAGTTAGAACAAATATTCCAAAAATGAATATAAAAACAAATATGACCCAAAATAGCCACATCAATTTTGAGAAAGGACAAATTTGGAGGAATCATGCTACCTGACATCAAACTATACTGCAAGGTCCTCATAATCAAAATAGCATGGTACTGGCATAAAAAAACAACAAAAAAACAACATATAGTTCAATGGAATAGAATAGAGAGCCCAGAAATAAAGTCGCATCTTTTTGATCAATTAATTTTTGATCAAAAAGAAGCAAAAACATAAAATGGGGTAAAGATAGTCTATTCAATAAATGGTGCTGGAAAAATTTGACATATATATGAAAAAAAAGAAACAAGACCACCTTCTTATACCACACACAAGAATAAAATCAAAATTGATAGAAGACTTAAATATTAGACTAAAATTATAAAAATCCTAGATGAAAACATAGGCAGTAAAATCTTAGACATTTCTTGTAGCAGTATTTTTCTAATATATTGCCTCAGGCAAGAAAAACAAAAAAATAAATAAATAAATGGAACTACATCAAACTCAAAAGTTTTTGCATATCAAAGGATACCATCAACAAAATAAAAAGGGAAACCCACTGAATGGGAAAACTTATTCACCAATGATATATCTGATAAGAGGTTAATATCCATAATTTATAAAGAACTTCTAAAACTCAACACCAAAAAAACCCCCAAAAATCGAATTAAGAAATGGACAAAAGACCTGAATAGATACATCTTCAAAGAGGACATACAGATGGCCAATAAATATATGAAAAGATGCTCAATGTCACTAATCAGAAAAATGCAAGTTAAAACCACTATGAGATGTCATCTCACACCTGTCAGAATGGCTGTTAGCAACAAACCAACAGACAACACTTAGTGTTGGCAAGGGTGTGGAGAAAAGGGACTCCTCGTGCACTGCTGACGGGAATGTAGATTGGTGCAGCCACTGTGGAAAGCAGCATGGAGTTACCCCCCCCCCCATAAAATGGAAATACCTTATGACCCAGCAATTCCACTTTTGGGAATATATCCAAAGAAACCCAAAACACTAATTCATAAGAATAAGTGCACTCCTATGTTCAGTGCAGCATTACTTACTGAAGCTCAAGTGCCCTTTAGTAGATATGTGGCTAAAACAACCATGATACATTTACCCAATGAAATACTACTCAGCCGTAAAAAAGAAGAAAATTTTACCTTTTGTGACAGCATGGGTGGACCTGGAGAGCATTATGGTATGTGAAGTAAGCCAGTCAGAGAAAACAAGTACTGTATGATTTCATTCATATGTAGAATATAATGAACAAAGTAAACTCATAAACAAAACTCAAAGAGATTCATAGATAGAGAACAGACTGACAGCTGTCAGAAGGGTGGGAGGTTGTGGAGCTGGGTGAAAAAGGTGACGGATATAAGGAAAAAAGAAAAGCCCCAAACCTCATAGACTCGTAGATGCAGACAACAATATGGTGGTTACAGAGGGAAAAGGGGTAGAGGTAGTAAAGACTACAAGGGGCATAAATGGTAATACAAGGAGATTTGACCTGGGGCAGTGAACCCACAATCCAATATACAGATGATGCATTATAGAATTATACTTCTGAAATCTATATAACTTTATTAACCAATGCTATTCTAATAAATTCAATAAAAAATATGCACCACAGTAAAAGAGATTGACAGTGTTTACTTCCTTTAATTTTTTGTTATAAAAAATTGTTCAGGAATTCTATGCAGCAGAAAGAAAGAAGGAGCTCCTACCCTTTGCAACATCATGGATGCAATTGGAAAGCATTATGTTAAATGAAATAAGCCAGGCAGTGAAAGATAAATACCATATGATTTCACCTTTAACAGGAACCTAAACAACAAAACAAAGAAACAAGCAAAATATAGTCAAAGACACTGAAATAGAGGACAGGCAGAAAGTGACCAGAGGAGAGAGAAGAGGGAATTTCAGGGGAAAAGGGGAAGGGTTTACAGGAACAAAGTTAAAGGACACATGGATAAAAACTAGGGGGAGGGTGGTAATGGGAGGGAAGTTGGGAGGGGGGTGGGTGGGCTTGATTGGGAGTAAAGGGGAGAAAACTGTACTTGAACAATCATTAAAATAAAATTGGGAAAAAAAGAAAAAATCGTTCAAAATATACAAAAATATAGAGGAATATTATATCAAGCTATCAGATATCCATAACTGAACTACAATTATCACAGTCTGCTTATATTAATTTAAAAAGAAATATGGTTACTATATTATATTAAGATTACCTCCTCAAGTATTATTATTTTCTAGGACCAATCTGGGTTTTTTTTCTAAATTCAATCTTGAGATGAAACTAAAAAACAGAGAGGAAAATAGGGGTAAACAAAAAAGAAAAACAAACAAACCAAATACAATCTTTTAATTGTAGGAGTTTCACTTTCATATTATCATTACCATATATGGCAAGTTGCAATGCAAAGTGTGTTATAAATTCTCTATTTTAAAAATGGCTGAAGGGAATTCTAGATTATTGGAGTTAACTATACTTATATATATGTGTACACACACACACCTGCCTCTTTTTCTATTATGCAGTTGGTCAATATATACAGCAAAAGCAGAGCGGACTTTTTGGACACCTTTGACAATCCAATATGGAGTCACTGTCAGCCATGACAGTTATGTCAAGTGCTATGTTAAGATCGAGGTGATGGGGTATTATGGGAACACCTTTAAGAGGGACCCAGAATACCCAAACCACAAGTCTGGACACTTGGATAAGGACTCCATCTGGACACTAATATTGGTGGCATCTCCACCCCTGTGGGCTACAAGAACTCAGAGCTCTGACCACCCAATGCTGGAGCTTGGCTATACCATGCACGGGTCACACACAGAGCCCTACCTGACTTCTACTCCGCCAGAGTGTGCTGCCACTTCAGCTGCTTGGCTTGAGACCAAGGTCCAACTCTTCACCTGCAGACACCACTAGTGGCCAGGACTTCGAGTCAGATGCTTGCTCTGCTCACTTCTATCGTGTCAGTGTGTGACTCTATTGGCATATTGGGGAGGTCTCCCCTAATAAACCTGGCATTGTGGAAGCACACAAACATATAGAAGTGTCTCCTTCTGGTGATGTTCCCTTGCTCACAACAGTCTTTCATTGGTTTCTAGTAGCTCTTCATGTTAGGGAGATTAGTGTTTGTCTATGGTATGAGTTTCTCAGTTTGTCATTTATCTTTTGACTTTGTTTATAGTTTTATATGTTATTGAATTTCTTTTCTTTATGAATTCTAGATTCTGAGGCGTAACAACCTTCTTCACTGCATTGAAAAGGAACTTCCTATGCTATCTTCTATTACTTTTCATATGCTCTCATTATTTTGCATGTACATCTTTGATTCATTTGAAATTTACTCTGGTTTTAATGGAACATGGTATGAGTTACAAATCCAACATCGTTTTCCTTTGCTATTCCATCACAATTTATTGAAGTGTTTATCTTTTCCACACTGATTTGAAATGTTATTTTCTCATATATTACATTGCAGTATGCATTTTGAATTATTTCTGGACTTCCTATAATATTTATTGGTTAGTTTGTCTAATGATGAACCAATACCACACTATTTAAGTGTTCAGGTTTTTATGTTTTAATATCTAATAGTGCAGATTCCCCCTTGCTGACCTTTTCTTCCCAAGTCCTTTTAACCTATTTTTGATTAATTTTTTCCATACAAACTTTTTGACCACTTTGCCTAATTTCAAAAACCCACTGCCAATGTTTTTCTTATTGGGCTCATCTTGAAATTATAAATTAACTTAGAAAGAATTGACATCTTTTTATGTTAACTCTATCAACCAAGTACATCTTCCCTTTGTACAAAATTTCTTATATGTTTTCCAGTGTGTTTTTATATTTCATACTAAGTTTATTCCTTGTGCCTTTAATCTTCTTTTTCTATTTAAATTAGTACTTTCTTCCGTTATATATTCATACTATTTGTTGTTTGTCTTTTGTATATTAATTTTGTGTTCCAATACTTTGCTAAGTAGCTTTTAAGTTGAGTCTCTTGTGTTTTATAGATTTATAATTACAATATCTGGCAGGAAGAATCCTAATGGATGCTGTGGAGAAGAAGAAATTGTGCTTTTCAGTTTAGTGGATGAACGTTCCTTCCGACAAATCTCAGGAAGGACAAGTATGGGCATGGACCCTGTTGTTCTCTAGACCAGATCAGGTAATACCCAGTGTTCAAAGGCTGTTAAATCATTTTAGGAGGGATACACTGAAATGAAGATTGTTTTAAAATAGATAACTCATTATTATCTTAATCTCAACCATCATCATTTTTATCACATCCTACATTTATATAGCACTCTGTGTTAAAAAAAAACTGATACAAAAATTTACCATCTATTTATTATTACCATTATTATTTCTTAAAATATCTCTAGGATCCATGTAAGGCTCAATGAAGTTTAACTCTAATACAATGTAGTAAAGAAAAAGTGCAGTTTTATGAAACTACCCATCAGTCTTGAAGTTGAATTTGTGTTTTTGTGTTTAAGTAGCCTAAATGAGTAGCTTTGTGTTGTGATGAGCACAGCAAATCCTGCTTGCTGAAGTTACTAAGCCCTCCTCACCTAACAATGATCTCCTTTGTTGATCTTTAGGGCATGGTGTCTCATCTGTTTAGTTTGGCCTTTTATTTGACTTTCATTGACTTTGCGGCCAAGCCTGTTTTCTTTGTTTGATATGTTAGCTCAAATATGTAGGTGAACTCAGCCGTTTAGTGATGGGCATGTAACTTTTAACAATAACACATATTAGATTTGATGAGAGAAAACAATTTTCCCTAGCAAATGTTTGACTTTTGAGTAATATCTTGCTGGCTTTTAGAGGGATTGTCCAACTGCCTTTTGTTAGGAGACACAGACTTCCGGTTGTTGGATTTCTGCCAGCTTATTTTTCTATACATAGTGCTCAACCTTAGATTAGATAGAGACAAATTTAAATCTTCTTTAAGTGCTTGCATGGATAGTAGCACCATTTAGTGCTAGTTTCTGGAGAATTGCAGCTGTCATTTAGTACTGAGCTAGCCATTATAACATGAAATTTGGTGTGTTAAAGAATATTCTCATTTGAGGTACATCACAAGTTGTAACATGTTTTTAACTGTTAGAAAAATATAAATATAAATATAAATATTGGGCAGTATGCCTATGAATATGATAGATGTATTATCAAGAGTCAAAGGGTTGGGAGTATGTAGATGTATGTAGTACCTATTGGTACTGAAAACCTGACTTGGTCTAGTAAGTTTAACTTTATTGCCTTGTTTCTGGTATGGTTAAATCTCAATATTTCACCTCTCTTCTATAAAATTCTGTAAAGAAATCCAAAATATAAAATGCTTTTAAAATCCTAAAGAAGTTTTATATAAATTTTAGTTTTCTCTGAGACATTATTTCTGAAATAAAATCAATGAAACCTCAGATCAAATAACATGAAGATCTGAAAACTTAAGGCACTTAACTCTGTGTGTTGAGAGACCCTGGCAATCGAAATTCTCTCATCAATAGGAGGTTTCTGTTGGCTCCAAATGTGAATTACTTATATAAATGACCTTTTAGAATCTCTTTTTATGTGATAGAGGCCTTAGGCAATCTTAGAAAAGGTGTTATCTTGCTTAATGGGCCTTCTGACTTGCTAACATACTTGAAATATCAATATTCAAAAGTAATTCATGTAACCTCTTTTATTGATGTGGTTTTGAAAACTCTCAGGTACCTATTTGCAAATGCTTCCCAAGAATATTTCCTTGTGTCTAGAAGGTACTAAGACTTCTACCTTCTTTCTTTTTCTTGGATTATTTTAAAAACTGATTTTCAAACATAGTGCATATTTCTGAGAAAAAAGACTTGGAGAATAACAGAGGCAGAGCCAAGTTCAGGTTTCTTCACATGGCCAGAAACACAGCAAATGAGAGCCCTCTCTACTTCTTTATAATTAACCAAATTCAATCTAGAGGACACTTTTTTTTCCCTGTAAACTTGGACTACTTTACCAATTCATTGATCTTTGTAGTGTCTTCATGTAACCTGAACTTTATCATCCTTTTGGATAACATGGATCAAATATTGTAGTTCCGTCTTAGCTCTTTGGAAAGAGGAATAAGTGTAATATTCCTGTGGATGTGGGAAGGTGCATTGAAATTCCTTTTATGGTTCTTGCTCTGTTCAGAAGTCACAAAGGGGTTGAACTTCATTTTAGCAACTGCTGCTTCAGTAATAGACATAAAAAAGAAGATGAGGTTTTCAGGGCAGTTCTTCTAACTCATAATCTCTTGGTCTAAGTGTGTGTTTCTACCTTTCCACTCTCTGCTGAGTCTTTTGCTTGGTCTACTCAGTGTTTTATCTTCTAAAAGCTAGAATTTATTGCTCAGTAAAATAAGTCAGTCAGAGAAAAGATCAATACCATATCATTCCATTTATATGTGGACAGTTGTTAGAGGGGAAGGGGTTTGGGGGAGCTGGATGAAAAAGGTGAAGGGATTAATAAAAAATACTCATTGACAAAGATAATGGTATGGTGATTACTAGAGGGAAAGAGGGTTGGCTGGAGAAGAGGGTTAGGGGGCGATAAATGGAGATGGAAAGAGACTTGGGGTGGTAAACACAAATATGATATATAGATGATGTTATAGATTGTATACTTGAAACCTATATAATTTTATTAATCAATATCATCCCCAATAAAGTCAATAAAAATTTAAAAATAAATAACAAAAGCAACTCCAGGTGGTCAGCGAGGTGCATAGGCTAGAACTTGATAAGGCCTGCAGGTAGCATCACCACATGCACTGGAAGCTGGTGCCAGTTTTGAGACCTTGGGGCTCCTGGAAGAAGCACAACCTCCCCAACTTGCCTATGATTGTGGTGCCCTTGAGTCTCACACCAATGTTCACATCATGCAGCTGCACCACAGCAAGCAACATGTAGCCTATGTGCACATTCTGAATGCCCCTCAGGATAAGTACCAGGAGAGGAAAAGTACCAGGAGGTGCTGGAGAAGGGTGATGTTAGAATTCAGATAACACTTGAACCTGCACTGAAGTTCAACGATGCAGGTCATATCAATCATAGAATTTTCTGGAAAAACCTGAGCCCTAATGGTGGTGGAGAACCTAAAAGGCAATTGCTGGAAGTCATGAAATATGACTTTGGTTCCTTCACCAAATTTAAAGAGATCGTTGACTGCTATTTCTGCTGGTGTTCAAGGCTCAGGTTGGACTTGGATTGGTTTCAGTAATGAACAAGGATGCCTACAGACTGTTGCTTCTTCTAACCAGGATCCCCTGCAAGGAACTTAATACCTTCAGTATAAAAATGTCAGAACTGATTATCTAAAAGCTACTTGGAATGTAATCAACTGGGAGAATGTAAACGAAAGATACATGGCTTGCAAAAAGTAAAACATCAGCATTACACTGAATACATAACACTCTTTATAGCTATTTCTGTGGGCATGCAGAGCACTTCAGAATACTAGTAAGCTGCTCTATTGTAGTGTTTCTGAATGTAGTTTATTCAAGTATTTGCTAAACATAATTTAGTGTTATGAATATTTCTTTTTAAAAATATTATATTATTGGGCATCTGTTTGAAAATACTACAAAATGCGTGTATGATTTAGTATTTTGATTGAACATTTTCTTCAGAGAAAGAAAATACCTAGGAGGTCATAAATGTTATCATAAAGCAATCAAAATAATCACATCCCTATACTATTGGGGCCTCTAGGGAAGCCTTTCTGATCCTGTTTTATTGCATTTGTAGAAAAACTAGTCTTTTGTCCAAGTTGTTTAACAATAAAATATCAAATTTTTTCCCCAAGGAAAAAAATAACGAAAGCTAGGATTTATAATTTTTACATACTTAGAATCTAGTCAGAAATTTAGTTGTCCTTTTAGGTTCTGGCCAAGATGGAGGCATAGGTAGAAATGCTTCGCTTCTTTGCACAACCAAAAGAAGGATAACAACCAATCTTAAAACAAACAACAACCAGAACTGCCCCAAAATCAAACTGTATGGAACTCCAACAACCAAGGTGTTAAAGACACATCCATCCAGACTGGTAGGAGGGGCAGAGATGGGCAGCTGGGTGGAGAGGACACACATTAAGGTGGCTGATGGTGGGTGCCGCTGGGCTGGCTGACCAGGAAACTGAAGACTCAGAACCTCTGGCTGTAAAGTCCTTTGGGAGTTGTGAAGGCGAGAGAAACTCCCAGTCTCACAAGAGAGTCTGTTGGAGAGGCCCATGGGATCCTAGAACATACACAAATCCACTCACCTGGGAATCAGCACTGGAACGGGCACAGTCTGCTTGTGGGAAGTGAGGGAGCTGACAGAAAGTAGGGTGAGAGCAGAGCGAGCAGCATTGTTCCCTCTCTGACCCCTCCCCCACAGACAGCACCACAATACAGCAAAGAGGGTTGCCCCACCCTGGCAATACCTACAGCCCCACCCCTTATGATGTAACAGGTGGGCTGAGACAAAGAAATATTACCCAAATGAAAACAGATCAAAGCTCCAGAAAAAGAACTAAGTGATGGGGAGATAGACAAACTATCAGATGCAGAGTTCAAAACACTGGTAATCAGCATGCTCACTGAAATGACTGAGTTCAGTAGCAAAATGAAGGAAGAAATGAAGGCTATGCAAAGTGAAATAAAGGAAAATATACATGGAACTAACTGTGAAGGGAAGGAAACTAGGATTCAAATCAATTTGGAACAAAAGGAAGAAATAAATATCCAAATGGAACAGAATGAAGAAACAAGAATTTAAAAAAATGAGGAGAGGCTTAGGAACCTCTGGGACAACTTAAAATATTCCATTGCCAAATCTTAGGGGTTCCAGAAGGAGAGGAGGAAGAGCAAGAAATTGAGAGCCTATTTGAACAAATAATAAAAGAAAACTTCCTTAACTTCCTGGCAAAGGAAATAGACTTCCAGGAAGTCCAGGAAGCCCAGAGAATCCCGAAGAAATTGGACCCAAAGAGGAGCACACCAAAGCACATCATCATTAAGTTAACCAAGATTAAAGATAAAGAGAGAATCTTAAAAGCAGCAAGAGGAAAGGAGACAGTTACCTACAAAGGAGTTCCCATAAGACTATCAGCTGATTCCTCAAGAGAAACCTTAATAGGAAAGAAGGGGCTGGAAAGAAGTATTTGAAGTTATGAAAGGCAAGAACCTGCATCCAAGATTACTATCCAGCAAACTAGAATGGAAGGGCAGATAAAGTGCTTCCCAGATAAGGTAAAGTTAAAGGAATTCATTATCAATAAGCCCTTATTATATGAAATATTAAACAGACTTATCTAAGAAATAGAAGAAGATAAAAAACTATGAACAGCAAAATGACAACAAATTCACAACTATCAACAACTGAACCTAGAAAACAAAACCAGAAACTAAGCAAACAACTAGAACAGGAGCAGAATCACAGAACTGGAGTTCACATGGAGGGTTATCAGTGGAGAGGGGAGGAGGAGAATGGGGGATAAGGTGCAGGGAATAAGAAGAATGATTGATAGGTACAAAATAGAAAGGGTGAGGTTAAGAATAGTATAGGAAATGGAGAAGCCAAAGAACTTATATATATGACCCATGGACAAGAACTAAGAGAGGGGGGATCATGGTGGGGAGGTATAGAGCAGAGCGGGGTAAAGGAGATAAAAAATTGGGACAACTTTAATAAGCATAATCAATAAATATACTAAAAAAGAAATTTAGTTGTCCTTTTATTAAAATAAAGACATCATCTTTTTTATTGCTGTTGGTGGAGGTGATTTCTTTTTAAGTTTAAAGAGGCATGCTTTAGTCACATTATAAGGAGAATGGAGTCAGACACATCAGGGTCTGAGCCCATATTCCTCATGTACTGACTTTTCTTCCTTCTTAAACTAGTTATATAACACCTCGTTTGTAAGTTGGTTATAATAAGACCAATCACATAGGCTCTACTATGAAAATTCATGAAGATTGTACTTGTAAAGTGCTACCCAAAGCCTAACACATGTTTAGCACTCCATACATATGAGTTTATCTTAAATTTATTTGAGGTATTCTAATGCCTATTTATTTTTGTGAAAGGATTTATGCCTACAAAAAGAAGAGTATCTACTTTCATTCATTCATCCATCAAGTATCTGTTGTCCACTTTTTCTATGCCAGGCACAAGTTTAAGAGTTGAGAATATGTAGTGAACACAACTGAAGATATTTAACAAACATTAAATTTATACATGATTTTGCATCCTTATGTGGAAGACAGACAATAAACAAAACAAATATGTGAAATATATATTATGTCAAATAACAACTACTGGGGGGGGTTGTTTTGAGCAGGTAACACTAAAGCAGAGACTTAAAGGAGGTAAGGGAGTGAGCCGTGTGGGTACCTAGGGAAAGAAAGGCTGGCAGGTACATTAACCTTCAGGCAAGGAGGCCAGTGTGTCCAGAATGGAGTAGGATACACGGCCAAACAGATAGCAGAGGCCATATCATGCGGGGCCTTGAAAGCTATATATAAGGACCTTGGGTGTCACTCAGACTGAGCGAGTGTGCCACCAACAGAAGAATGACATGATCTAAAATGTGAAAAGAAAGTATTTTGGCTACTCTGCTGAAATAAGAGAATTAAGAGGACCAGGCCAGAGGCAGGGAGACCGGTCAGTAGGCTGTTGCAATGAATTGCAGTGGCCTGGACCAGAGTGGTCAGTAATAGAGGAAGCAGTGAGAAATGGTTGGAATCTGTATACAGTTTGTATATTGGACTGATATGACTTCCTAAAGGATTTTTGCAGTGTGCTTGTGTATGGGGGCAGTGCAGGGAGAGGTGAGTAAAGGGTGACTCCAAAGTTTCTGGGCTAAGAAACTGGAATTTCTGGCCACTGAGAGAAGAAGACTGGAACATTAACATATTTGGAGCGGAAGTGAAGAGGAGATCAGACATTTGGATTTGAATATATTAAGTTTGAGATTAAATGCTCATTAGACTTAGAAGTGGAAAAATTCTCTAGGCTTATAATGTCATGAGACTGGATGAGAACTACCAGGGGAAGAGTGTGTAGTCAAGAGACTTGGTCCTGGGTCCTTTGTAGCATTAAGAAACGCTAGAGACAAGCAAAAACTCTGATTTTCCAATATGTAGCTCATAGTGAAAGTGTAGTTTGAGGAATATATTTTGAAGAAATTTATCTGTATTCACCTTGCTTCTCAATTCAAACCCTAAGAGAATGAGGTAGCTGCTTCCTGAAAATAACAAATATTGCATATCTATTGCTTAAGAAGCATAAATATCGAAGTGTTTAGGGAATTTGTACAGACAGTAGACCAAAAAATCATCTCCACACAAGATGCTAAAATCCCTTTTTAAAAAGCCTGGAGCAAGCATCAATAAACTTATAAACAGTTTGTAAATACATCAAAAGTAGAAAAGTGAGGTGATGAACAGGGTTGGGAAGTAATGAGCAGTGTTCTTTGGCTGTAGAACCATGTGACTGCTTTAGAAGTGGCTTATGAAAGAAACTAACTTTGATCCAAGTTTATGAGAAAGAGAACATGGATTTGTAGGAAAGAGAATTTAAAAATCAAGAATGGCCTATTAGGCATTGGGTTAGTAGAACTAGTTGTTTGGTGAGTGAGCCATTTCTTCATCATTGTACCACTCAGGATCCCAGAAACAGATGACTTACTCAAAAGGAGCAATTAAGGAGAATTTAATGAAGGAACTATGTATAATGGTGTAGGCAGGGTTAAACCACTAAGATGGTTTGGCTAGACCCTCTCTACCTCAGGGAGCAGGGGAGGCAGCGGTAGCTGTATCTGTAGGAAAGAACCAAATGGCTGGAGCTGTGGTGTTCAGTGGAGGAACACAGGCACGGCCAACCTGCAATGTGGCATGGAGGGAAGCAGGGGAATACAAACTTAACTCACTGTCCTTCCAGTGTCCAGTATCCTGTTGGAGCTTCTCATTGGTGGGATTTAGCAAGAAACCAGAGAGCAAGTAAGCCTAGTGGCGTGCTTCATACAAGTCAGCCTCTGGGGCACAGATCTGGTGTGGGAGGATGGAGACTGGATCTGAGGGACACACTGAGACCATCCAGTACACTTGTGTCCATAAAAAAGTTTATAATAACGATCTCCAAGAAGTCAGAATTGTGAGAAATTCAGCACCAATGAGAACTTTGAACAATCATATATTGAATAATATACTCCCAACCCTCCAATGTTTATTCTTTAAAACAAAAATTGCTCATGGACAATGGGAAGATTGAATGTGGGAGTGGGGGGCAGCGCAGGAGAGAGCACTGGGGGAAAATGTGGGACAAGTGTAACTGAACAACAATAAAAAATTGTTTATCTTTTTTTCTTTTCCTTTTAAAAATTTTGCATGTTTGTTTAATATGTTTTGCTTTGGCAAAGTTCTGCTCAAATTTGTTGTTCAACATTTATAACGACCTTGCCATGCCTTTTCCTTCTGAGAAGCATTTGCTTTTAAAGCAGGTACTAGGTTTCAGCTACCCAAAATCTCACTTGGCTGTGGCACTGTGCATTCTAGTTAGTAAGAGTTTGATGTTGATACCCTAGCTTAACTTTTGTTCCTATTAGTTGTAATGGGATAACTTGTCACCAAACGTAAGGAGTTAAAATCCTTATTCTAGCAAAATAGTTACTTGTCAAATTGTAATTTTTTCCCTTCCACATGCTGGTTTCTGTTTACCTCCATATTTGCCACTATTCTCCTTTAAAACCTTCTCACTATAGGCATCTTAGTGAGTATTTTTAGGCCAACTATATACATAGACTTAGTAACATGAGGTAGATTTTGAATAAAACAAATAAAAATAACAGTAGTAAATATGTGTAAAGTTAATCTTGAAAATTATAACAAACATAATTTATTAGGAATATACAAATTATTTGCATATATCCACTCATTTCTCCCAAGTGCATGTAGATTTTGTCAAGGATGCTAACTCTTCCCTAATACTGATTTTCTCCTTTCTTTAGTAATAGAACCCTCAACATTTAGCACATGGCAGTGCAGATAAAGATTACATTTCCAAGCTATTCTAGCTGCTATGTTTGGCCATTTGGTTTAGGATCTGGCCAATGGTATGTGAGCAGAATGCAGCCACACTGACAGAGTGACAAAAGCCATCTTACACCAGAGGATGAAAGCCATGTCTCGAGAATGTCAGAACAACAAAATAGAAAGTGCCTCAGTCCTCAAGACCATGGAGCTGCCATGTGGCCCCTGGACTATTGTGCTCCAGCTCTCACATGAGAAAGAAATCAGTGTCTATTTGTGTGAGCTATTATTTGTTTTGACCCTTGTGACAGCAGCCAGAATTGTATCCCAATTTACTCAGTCCTTCTAATAGAGGCCAGTGTGCTAAAGTCCAATAGTAGTTGTAGTTTATAGTCTGTTGGTGGGGAATATACATAACAGCAAAGAGATGTCATAAATGCAGGGAGATTTTAAATGAATTTTTATTTAATTAATCATAGCTACATACATTAAAAAAAAGTACTTTTGTAGGTAAGATGCATTGCTTATTTACTCTATTGATAATACCTGGACTGGCATGTGGATTGAAGGACTCTTTGCCAGACCCCTCCCCCAAACAAGTCAATGGACTTAGACCTTAGAATTAAAATGAAAGTAGGCAGTATGAAAGCTGTCTCTGAAGATGCAAGTAAAATCAGAAATGCTAGTTCAGGTATAAAGCTGTTGACTCTAACCAGGTAAGTGAAGAGAGTAAAGGGCCAGAGGGTTCCACATCTATAGTGGACATTTTGGGAACCCCGCTAACACCACTTTGCACTTTCCCATTGTGTAGCAGGCATCTCGCTTGGGGAGTTATTCTGGAATACATAGTGTCCCCTCAGATTTATATCCACTCAGAACCTGTGAGTGTGAGCTTATTTGGAAATAAGGTCTTTGCAGATATGGTCAAGTTAAGATAAGGTTAGGCTAAGGTAGGCCCTAATCCTGTGACATATGTTTTTATAAGAAGAAGGAAATTTAGACACAAACACATGGTAGATCAGCATGTAAAGAAATATAAAGAGATTAGAGTTACCCTACCACAAACTAAGGCACACCAAAGAATACTGGCAAAAGCTAGAAAAGACCAGGAGAGATTCTTCCCTATAGTCTTTTTGGAAGGAGAATGGCTCAGCCAACAACTTTATTTTGGATTTTCAGCCTCTGGAATGAAGAGATAGTAAATTTGTGTTGTTTTAAGCCACACAGTTTGTGGTAATTTGTTATGGGATTGATGCTGCAGGTTAGAGGATATTAAAAATGTTTAATGACTAGGATATGACCCATTGCTATATTGCTGGAGCATGGTGCAAGTGTATCTTTGCTTTACAGATGTTAACTTTTTAGTTGCTGGATAATGGGGAAGTCAGGAGGATTTCAGGCGCGGTTGCTGATGCAATGAGGAACACTTGGGGAGATTCAGAGCACTGGCCACATATGTTTAGAAGTATTTCAATATTTAAGAAACCTATGGAGTTGTATCAGGGTGTGCCAGGCATATGCCTTGGTTGGTCTAAACCAATACAGTGGTCTGCCCTTATTAATGGCTTTGCTTTTCACAGTTTCAGTTACTCAGGGTCAACAGTGGACTGGAAATACTAAATAGACAATTATAAAAGCAAACAATTCATAAATTTAAAATTGCATGCTTTTATGAGTAGCATGATAAAAATTTTGTGCCATCCTGCTGCATTCAATGTGGGATGTGGGGTCATCCCCTTGTCCAGCATATGCACTCTTGTATATGTTCTCTTCCCATTAGTCAACTTAGTAACCATCTTGGTTGTCAGTGACTGCACAATATTGCTGTACTTGTGTTCAAGTAATCCTAATTTTAGTTAATAATGATCACAAAATATAAGAGAAGTTTAAATTTTATCACAGGTATGCCTACATGTATAGGGAAAAACAGTGAATATAGGGTTTGGTACTATATAGGAGTGTATATGTAGGGATCTTGGAATGTATTCTCTGAAGAAAAGGGTGGGGGGCTACTGAATATCTTTCTTTCTTGCCACTACAGGTGATTCAAGAGTGGTCACAACTGGGTCAATCAGAATGAAGTTCAGGGCTTTTATTCTTTGCCTGGGAAAGAACATGCCTTCTCCTGGAAGATGTGAATGAGAAAGAATATGACTTTGGTTGCTTCTAGATGAAATTTTGCAATGTGGAAAGAAGCTAGCCTAAGGAAAGAATCAACAAACAAGAAGGGAAGTACTGAGACACATGCAGCCAAATTATCTGGAGCTTTGGTCATTTGAACTCTCCCATCCTCTGGACAGTTACATGGGCCAATGAAATATCTTCATTGATATGCAAGTTTATGTTGGCTTTTCTGTTCTTTGTAACTAGAAGCATCCTAACTGATACAGTCCCTGTGACTTTCTTAGCAGATATTTATTAGATCCTTCTCTTTGAAACATTCTATTTTGATGTCTATGAGTATAATTATTTTGTAATTACCTTTACTTTTATGTTCTGTTAATAAATGAGACACTATCCAGACTTCAAAGAAATAGGGCTTTGCTGAAAGACTAATATCATCAATTTTATACTGAATCCTTAGTTTAGAATACAACTTAAAAGCACGCAGACACACACAGCATGCGTACACACATGCATGCACACATACATATCTGCAGTCTCCCCCACTGTGCAACTTACTATACATAATGAGAACTAACTTGTATTATAGATGCAATTGATGGGCAAAACAGTACAAACAAATGGGAGAGGATCTGTAATCTATGAGGATAGTGGAAAACTGCATGAAATTATTAATTCAAAGAAATAAGCCTTTGTGAATAGAATTCTCATCTATCAGAATAATGCCCAAATAAATAAGTGGTAGTGCAAGAGCCAATTTAAATACAAAGGATAGCAAAGGAATGGAATGGAGAGATGAATAGAGGCAGCCAGGGAAAAATCATGAAGTTTAAACCCCTTTTCCTCTATCTCTGCGTTCAAAATAAATCTTTCTTTTACAGTTTTGGGGGTCATTTTAAAAACAGGGTTAAGGGGGGACAGAAACAAAGTACCAGTGTTCTCTGTGACCCCCCCCAAAATGAGAAATTTGAGTTGACCCATTTTAGTCACTTCAAATACTGTTCATCTATTTGCACACTGGATTTGAGGCTTCTGCTTTACACCCTGCACAGCAGTTACTGTCTATACATCTTTAACAATAAATATTAGAAAGTGCAATTCCATATTCAGCTAACATTTCAGTTACATTTGATTGATTTTAAAATAAGTATATAAACTCCAAATAATAAGGAAGAAGAATTTTAGAAAGAAAACCGTAAAAATGATAACGTAGTTTTTTCCACTATGCAATTCATGTCAAATCACTGGAGTCTGAATGATAAAGAACTGAGATTTTATCAATACATGCAGTACCACACATTTCTTATTTTAGTTGTTAATTACTATTCAGGTGTGCAGTGGAATACATGAAATTAAATGCAAATGCTGTTTCATTTGTTATTTAACATGTACAGACGCTTACTATAAGCAGTATTTCCCTGTCTGTGTACAATTTTTTTCTTTGTAATAATATATTTTCATGTGTTCATTTGATTCATCCTTCTAATGGTATGATATGAATAAATCTTATTTCCAAAAAAATCATTACCTTCTATAATTTAGAAATAAAAATAAGAGATATGTGAGCTCCAATTGAAGACTTAGTTTAGTTGGCCCACTAGTATAGAAATTTTAGTTTTTCCTTTACTTTGTTTCACTTAATTTACATAAAATTATAAACACCTGATAAAAATAGTTTATAACAATTACATGCCATTTTATATTCTCAATCTGTACTTCCCTTATCAAGTATTTTTATGTTTAAAATTTCAAAGTTAATGTGTGAGGAAGTAACTAGCTACTTCAGTTAGTTAGATTTCTCTTCTTTGAAGAAAATTACTATAATGGTTACTTTTACTAAAATGCAATTACTGTCACTGTAACAATCAATCATGTTTTTATATAAGAAACTTTAACAACTTTTGAACGCATTAAGAAAAGTAAATGAAAAAGACTCAGTGTGAAATAAGACTAGACACTGAAAGCTACCACCCTGACGTCTGGTATAAAAAAAACTCAACCGCTTTTTTTGTAATAATGTTGTAATGCCTTTTCCAAGATCACTGTGCACATTTTATAACATGGTAGTAAGTGAGTTTCTTAGAACATCATTGAAAATGCTGTGTATATTCAACAATTAATAGCTATTATTGTTTCTGTTGAATAACTTACTTCTAATCCATCAGAACCTGTAGTCCTAAATTTTGTGAATTAAACCAAAAGACATCATTTGAAACAGTTTAACATTGTGATACTCCTACACATGAAAATATCTCTACATGAAAAGTGGAAGTTAGGAAATATGACCTGTATTAGTTCTTGGCTTTAATAAAGAGATCAGTAGTTGAAGTCAGAAAATTTTTGTCTCAAAATTTTGTGCAGTCACATGGAGATGGTGTTTATTTTCTCCCCAAAGCACTTGAAATATAACCATGAAAGTAGAATGCTAAACATAACATAAGAATACTGCTATTCAACATGTGATGCTCTTCTTACAGTATTGGGAATACTGTAAGAAGAGCACCACAGTGGGTGACTTGGTCCATACTATCATACAACATGTATTTTGACATAGAGAATTCATTTAACAGGGACATTACTCAAATACCTCAAAGAATAATAAACTATTGGTAAAACATATTATTTTATATAGCCACTATACTACAACACAAAATTAATGTCATTTAGCATAGGTGATCACAGCTCTGTTTTCTCCTCTTATTCATCCCTACCCTGCCTTCTACCCCAATGACTGTTTCTTCCATTTTTCCAAATATCTTTAAGGGTATTCCATCAATTAGTCTCCTAAACTGGGTACATGAGGTATTTTGATTCCTTCTTCATCCTTAATTCCCTCATTCAATCCATTACTAAAAATTTCCATTTGAACTTTGCAAAGTCTCTGTAGACTTCCAGCCTTTGTTTAGGCCACCCGACAGTCTTTTCTAGAAGGTCTAAGTTCTCAGTGAAATCAGTCTCTCTCCTCTGTCATCCATTTTTCCCTTACTTCCAGAGTTATCCCCATTCCACTCTGTCTGGGCTCACCTCCTGTTAGCTCCCTGACATTCCTTCCTGCTATCTGTCCCCTGCCCACAATTTAGGGAATCTACGAAGTCCTGTAATAGTGAACGCTGCTTTTTCTTCCTGGCATGTGCTTTCTCGGTCTCTGATTTAAAAAATTACTATCGCTCCATCCGGGCCTTCATCTAAAAGCCTTTCTCTGACAGACCCCAGGCAAAACTGTTTGCTGCTTTGTGCTGATGTAGCTGTCTGGACATGAGTGGTCTGTAGTGCTGTCTATGCTTTTGAGATTTCCTCTGCTATGTTGCGAGCTTCTCTAGGACAAGGTCATGTCCTATTCCTTTTTGTAGTGCTCAGCTCAGTGCATGATAATACAGTAGGCTCTGAATACAAAGTGCAGGAATGAGGGAATGAATAAATCCTTTAGCACTTTTAGTTGTGAACCAATTTCAATGTTATCACTTATGGGTTCACATTCGTCTAGAAACAAAGCCATTAAGAAAAATAATAATTTTGTCATACTATAAAAATTAGCTTTTACCACTTTCCCTAAAAGTAAAATCCAATACAATTAGAGGATATCTTCATTATTAGGAAGCCTCTCCATTCTTATGGATTCTTTTTCTTTTTTTGGTATTAAAAAATATGAGCTGTGAAGGACCAGTAGGTAACAATTATATGCATAATTGTTTGTTAATAAAAAATCTCAGACAAAGACAAACCATCACAGGATATATGTTGGATTTCAGATTTCTTTTATTTCCCTCAAAACTAAAGTTGGTCATAAAGTTCATCTGTTGGCACTTATTTCTTTCAATTTCAGAGAGAAATAATTGACATATATCACTGTAAAAGTTTAAGGAGAACAGCATGATTGTTTAATGAACATATTTTATGTGTTCAGCTAATATTCATCTTCTCGTATAGATACAAAAAAAGAAAAGAAAGGAAAACATTCTCCTGGTGATGAGAACTCTTAGGATTTACTCTCTTAGCACCTTCCCTATATGTCATATAGCAGTATTAGCTGCAGTCAGTCCTAGTACCTGTTCATCTTATAACTAGAGGTTACCTTCGACCATCTTTTTCCAACTCTTCCTTCCCAAACCCCCACCTCCGGTACCCACCAGTCTGATCTCATTTTCTATGAATTTTTGTTTTGTTTTGTTTTGTTTTTTCAGATTTGGTGGCAATTTTTTGAATATATTTTAAATCGAGACAACAGCAGGCCGGTGCTATCTATAGAAAACTGCATTTGGTTCTATTGCCAATATGTGCTGCTTTTAAAAAAAATTCTACACTCCGTCTGTTATCAGAGAATTAATAAAGGTGCTTCTTTATGTCACTGTCATGCTTTCTAGAAAAAGGAAAAGAATAATAGCATAAACTTCAACATCTCTCTTTCAACTAACAGAGACCTTGCAATTCTTTGACTTAAAGTACATTTGTGCCCTGGCTGGTGTACCTCGGTGGATTGAGAGTCAGCTTGTGCACCGAAAGGTTGCTGGTTCCATTCCTGATCTAGGCACATGCCTGAGTTGTAGGCCAGGTCCCCAGTTGCGGGCTTGTGAGGGGCAACCAGTTGATTTTTCTCTTCCTCTCTTCCCCTTGCTCAAAAATAAAATAAAATCTTAAAAAACTAAAAAAGTACATTTGCATTAAACACTAGTCATTTTAATCTGATCAGAACCCCTGTGTTATTTGAGACTGACTCCTCCTTCATCCAAGTTTTGCCAAACTCCTCCTATCATTTGGAAGAAAAGATAGTCCCTGTGTTCTGCCTGCTTCTGCTGCAAGTGTGAGCAGCAGACTGGGCTGCAGATCCAAGCCTGTTCAATCATGGTACCTCTCCTTCCGTTTTCTAGCGTTAGATGCAAGGGTGGGTATATGACCCCGACAGGATCATTTACAGTCTTTCAATGAGTGAGTGTGTGTGTGTGTGTGTGTGTGTGTGTGTGTGTGAGTGAAAAGAGAAAGGGCTTATTTTTTTACATCTCAAGATGTAAAGATGCACACTTGGAAGTGCTGGCACTTATGTCTTCTGAAATGCGGAGAGAGTTTGTTTGGAGTAGGAAAATATAAACCTTACCCATAAAGAGAGATGGAGACTAGCAGAGTTAAGAGATGCTTCACGAACTCTAATGACACTATTTGCACCCTGGAACCTAGTCATGAAGTGAGAGCCATCCTTAAATTTGAGTTATATGAGCCTCAAATTCCCTCTTTTCTACCTAAGCTGGTTTGCATTCTTGCACCAAAATAGTATATGTCAGAGTGACATTATGCTGAGAAAAAGTAAATGTTTGGGCCCTTTAAGTGTGAAATGCCAAGGTTAAATAAAAAGTATTAACAACATTTTACCACCCCCAGCAGCGGTAACTGGACATGTAGCAGTGTAGAGTAGCATGGGGAGAAGCTCTGGACACAGGTCTTCTGACATCTCAGTGTTTTCAACTCAGAGCACTTGAAAGTTTTTGCAAATCACTTTATTTCACACTTGCCATTTTTAAACACAACTTTTAGTTTATTCACAGTAAAAATACTAAACTGTGTGATGGCTTTGTATGATGTCAATTTCCAAGTTCTCTTTTTCTATGGTTCTCATTCAGGGTTGGCCTCGAGAGAAACTTGTGGGGTTTGACACCAATGGGCAGGCATTTCTCACTCTTGAGGAGTGCTGCTGGGCAGACACTGTTGGAGTTTGTGCATGTGGTCACTTGTCTGCCTTTGGCAAGGGGCAGTGGCTGGGCCCACAGCACCTCCAGCTCTCATCAAATCCCTTCAGCTTCTGGGCCAGGGTAAGTACAGCTCTGTGATAAAGGATGCTGACTCATCCCAAAAGTGGCCCAAATCACTGGGACTGGACTTGGTGACTGATGAGGTGACCTTTCAGTTTTTCCTTGCAGGCTCTGATTTGTCCTCGGTTGCCACTACTTCATGTCCTTCTCTTCCTGACTGCTGATGTTCAGGTGTAGCTACCAGGCCTAGATGCAGTGGGCATTTACGATTGCATGAAGACTAATGCCAATGGAGTGAATTCCTTGTTGTCTGTCACTCATACTGGTTCTTCTTGTCTGATCAAACCATAATTGATGGGTGGATGATCTATATTTCATTATTCATTTATGAAGCCATATGAGAATTTATTTGTTATTGGGAAACAACACTGATGAGATTGAAAGAATTTAGGTTTTATACTCAGTCTTTACATTCTACCTTTGCTTCTTGTTATCTGTGTGACTTGGACCATGGAATTTGATCTCTTGGTGCCTTAGTTTCTTTAGCTGTCAAATGGGGGAAGAGTATATTTACCAATGGGATTGCTTACAAGGAAATAGCATTTGTTTTGTCAGTAGACTATTCACTATTGCACTCTCAGCATCTAGCTGAAAAATTACTATATTGTACCTACTCATAATCTTTTCTAAATTGAGGGATAAATAGGTATGTGCTTAATACATGTTAATCTTTTCTCCTTGTTCTTTATTTGAGGAGTTGTGGTAGAATCAGTTGTTGCTCAGACAATATTTAGTTTCTGCCCACAAAATACCTTTAAGGGAGAAATATATTTCCCTATTCCATGATTTTGATCTGGGTCATGTGCCTTGCCTTAGCCAAAGGGAAGTTAGAAATGTGGGCAAATGTTTGACATATGCTTCCATACTAGGATTTGCTCTCTTGTTCGTCTGCCTCCACCAAGGTAAGCATATACCTCAGGTATCTGCTGCTCCTTCAGCCTGGGTCTCTGAATGAGACCAGTGAAGCAGAGCAGTTGTGATCTAGTCTGTAGCAAAGACACTTGAGCTGATTCAGAGATATGTGATGGGGATCAAAGCTTATATTTCTATGACTTGAGTATTGGGGTGGTTTGTTGTGGAACAATCACTGACTGATACAGAGGAGTTTAACTATAAAGATAGAATCTCTATTTATAGAATTGGCATGTAAAAGAAACTTTAAAATTCAAATGTGTTTATGTGCCTATGATAAATTAGATACAGAGGTTCGAATAATAGTTTAAGACTCTTAAGCCAGATTAGCCCACCCACTAACATAGCTATTAGTATCAATTGTGGCCATAGTCTTGAGATGGCTATAATGAATATTCAAAGAGCATAAGACATTATAGCCATTCTCAAAAAAGTATATAAATGTGTCCTCAAGAAAAGTGAGAATCTTCTTTTAAAGAATACCACATCTCTGAGCTCTGCAACTGGCTTGGTATAGGGTTATTGTATTGTTTCTCATTTGGACATGTAGAAAGAATTCTGCTCTACTTAGAGGCTAGGACTTTGGAGAAGAAGAAACTCAACTTCATTTCTTCATCTTTAGAATGAGGATAATAATAGCTATCACGTAATGGACTTATGAAACTTAAGTGAAAGCAAAGCTCTTAGCACTCTATATGGCACATAATAAGCCATTGATAGAAGTTGACCCTTGTTATGGTTGTTGTTCTCCGAGTGACAGGATGATTAGGCATAAGGCCAGGCTAATTCTGCCACTGTAGCCACAGTGAAGTGATAGAGCATTCCAGCTTGGCTCTCTGATAGGACAGAGAATCTCATAGCAAGAAAATTTCATTAAGGGAAAAATCTAGGATACCAAACCTTAATCTCTATGAAAAGGAAAAGAATGTAGATTGTAAGTTTTTACAACTATTTCTATGGAATCTACTGCATCAGATTTCAGATTTCTTGGCTAAGGAATCCGAACACTTTTTATTTACTTTTGTTGTTCATTTATAAATCATCTACTACATTTTCACATTTCTCATTTTATTTTGTGAAGACCAAGGCAGGTTTGATCTGAGCCAACCACAGCGGAACAATAATAGACTGGCATAGAGTACACATTTTACTATTTTACTTTATTTTATTATTTTGTTTTTGTTTTATTTTTCTTTTGGTATTCATTTCCCAACCTATCTTTCTCTACTCTTAGTTAATGGTTTGGTAGGTGGGATTGACCCTGTTCTCATTGCTGGACTGGGCCTTGTTTGGCTTATCAACATCTCATTCCTGTGGTCCTTGTGATTGGTTCTAAGTTAGGCATGTGGTTTAACCTGGACCAAAGAAATCCTGAATCCAAACTTGTATTTGACTGTTGAAGTCTTATTTTTCCTTGGATGAGATATGAGGATGTAAGGTGTGAAGCCGTTGTGGATGTGGCCACTAGGGGCAAATACATAGAGCTGGATCATCAAATCAGCAGCAAGGAAGGTAAAGTGTAGGAGACAGGGAGAAGCTGGCTCCCTGGTGAAATTAACAGAGCTGCTAAATTCAGCCTTACCTTAAGTCAGAACTGCTCTGGACTTCAGCTCCAGAAGCACTATTGGAGGTAGTTTGAGTTTGGTTTTCTGTTATCTGCAACATAAAGAATACTATATCTACATGTTATCCCTTGTTAATATAACCTGTGAATGCTCGGGTAATCAATAACACTTAAAAATTTTTTTTTTAATAAATGAAAGTCCTGCTTCAGCACTGTGGCACATTCAACTGGCTGTCCAATTTTCACTATTCCTTTTTCTTCCTTTTGATTTGGTGTGCGTAGCAGAATAGGGTTTCCTTAATTACACTTTCAAAACACTTTCTTAAAAAATATATTGCAAGATGTATTGCTAGATTTACAAAAGCAGGAAAAATTCTATATATATACACAACATATATATAGTTCTTGTATAATTCTATATGTTGTACCCGACTATGTAGACACACAAAGGAAGATATTACTTTCATAATAAAAATTATAAACATTAAAAACACTCCTTCCACCATGGCATTATGAATAAAGGATGTCATTCTTTTTAGGCATAAAGATGGTCCCCTCACTAGATAGTCCTTGTGACATGTTACAGTTATACAATTATTTCACTTAGCAACTAGATTGTGATCAAACATTATAGCACATTAATTCCCTAGTTAGAATATAGTGTGCCCTGCTGTTTTGTCACATTTTCTTCTTTTTATTGTATCTTTCTTTTTTTTGATGTTTTTGAAATTTTGTGTTGAATTTATTGGAGAGTGACATTTGTGGGTAAAATTATGTAGGTTTCCAGTATATAATTCTACATCATCTGTATATTGCATTGTGTGTTCACCACCCAAAGTCAAATCTTCTTCTGTCATAGTTTATCCACTTTTTAATTTACCCTCTATTACCTCCACTCACTCCGCTCCTCTAGTAATTTCCACATCGTTGTCTTTTTCTGGTTTTATTTATTTATTTTTGGCTTAATCTCTTATTTTTTTACCCAGCCTCACCTCCCAACATCTCCCCCACCCACGAGAGCTGTCAACGTGCTGTCTATGAGTCTGTTTCTATTTTGATTACTTTATTCATTGGATTCCACATACAAGTAAAATCATATGATATTTTTTATCTCTGATTGACTTATTTCACTTAGCATGATACTCTCCAGGCCCATCCATGCTTCCACAAAAGGTAAGATTTCCTTCTTTTTAATAGCTGAGCAGTATTCCATTGTGTAATATACCATAGCTTTTCTACCCACTCATCTACTGATGGGCACTTGGGCTGTTTCCAGATCTTGACTATTGTGAATAATGCTGCTATGAACATAGGGGTGCTTATGTTCTTTCTAATCAGTGTTGTGGGTTTCTTCAGACATATTCCTAGAATTAGAATCTCTGGGCCATAACTTTCTTTTAACATCACCAAATCTCTTGCTTTTATCAAAATGATTGACTCCTAAATTGGAAGATGGTTTGATAGTTAGGCTCTATATCCTAAGTTAGAGTTTTGTTTGAGATTTATAAGAGCCTGTGAGTGGCATTATCTCTATCAGTCTTACATAACACGTAGATCAGGTACACAGTTTCTCATTCCTGAAGTAATAATAGTTCAGAAACAAAGACAAAAGTAGAAGAAAACCTTTCCACTCTTGAAGTTAAGTTTAAAATTTCTTAATGATTTTCTATGCACTCTGTAATCATTACTAACTTTTATTGTTTTTAATTTGACATACACCTTTAAAATAGTTGTCTTTTTGACAATGCAAAAGAAATGAGTTATTCAAAGTAGAGGGCTAATAAAGCTAACATTGATTTAATAAGAATTTCAAGACATCGTTCTCATGGTTGATTGGTAAGCTCTGTCCCTAATTTTGTTGCCTTTAATTCTCTTGGGAGTGTATTTACACTTCCAGGAGTACAGATGAAATGATGGAATTGTTAACTGGAGGAAAAAAGTAACTAAAGTGTGTAATGCATATGTCTGTCTAGTGAGTGATATAATAGTTAGGCTGTTTCTTAAAAATTGAGTTATTTTCTAATGTCTCTGATTATATATAGCTGCCTAGAGCTGTGCCTCCTTACTCTTTGAGGGGATGGGTGTAAGAGGAGGAGGCCTTGAGGCGAGAGAAGGAAGATAGGGAAGTAGAAAGCAGGCTTGAGGATTTTCTGTTTTGGTTCAACAAGGAGCTGAGAATTCTGTAGCTTCCTTAAAGTTGACTTTTAAAACACTGATGATACAATGGAGCCATTGTTATATAATATTGGTGATAGAGGTAAAATTTACATTCATAAGTTTAGGTTGTATCTATATTTTCATGGGAGAGATACTCAAAGTCATTGTATGAACTAAAGTATAAATCTAATCCACAATAAAATGAAATAAATTATTTCACGATACTATACTTTGATTCAACCTAGCTGTTAAGTCATGTATTTTGGTACATTCAATCATAGTAAATGAACATTTCCTTTTCTTGCAACATATTTATACTAATATGATCAATTATAGATAAGAAGGTGCTAGACAAATTTTGAAACATTTTTCTTCTTTTTTGCCAAAGATTAATAGCAGAAACACAATAGATACTATGTGCATGGGGAATGCTTATGAAATACCCACTGAAATTCCTGTATTTGAAACAATATATGTGGACATAGGTTATGTAGATTTTTGGTTCCTTCCTAACATAAAGATTTTATTCAACTTGTTCTTAGCTTATTTTCTCTCTGTCTCTCTCTTTCTTTCTCTCTTATACACACACACACACACACGCACACACACACATACACACATCCTTAAGTACTTTACATGCCTAAAGAAGAAATTTTACATATGGTATATTTTTCCATTTAGTGTTAAGTTTAACAGTTGTTTTAGACCTTATTAACAGACAACTTGACAAATTAAGCATTCAAAAATTTAACTGTGGTTAGTGGTAGGGAATATTTTTAATATATGTGCACTTAAAATAATTATCAAACATTACAATCCATTTTAAAAATATGAAATCTATCATTATTTTCTCCAAACCTGTAATGGTGACATGATTAACTATATTTAACACTTCTCATAAACGGAGCTCTGGCCAAGATGGAGGTGTAGGTACATATGCTTCGCTTCCTTGCACAACCAAAAGGATAACAACCAATGTAAAAACAAGAAACAACCAGAACTGCCAGATAGTCAAACTGTATGGAAGTCCAACAATCAAGGAGTTAAAGAAGAAACATTCATTCAGACTGTTGGGAGGGGCAGAGACTGGCAGTTGAAGCAGAAAGGACTGTAACAAGGCAGCAGCTAGCAAACTGGGCAATCCCACATTCTCATGTGGATAAGCCAGGAGGAACAACTGGGGAGCAAAACAAACAGCACAACCCAAGGTAACAGTGTGGAAAACTAAAGCCTCAAAACCTCTGGCTGTAAAAACCTGTGAGGGCTATGGAGGCGGGAGAAACTCCCAGCCTCACAGGAAAGTTTGTTGGAGAGGTTCATGAGATCCTAGAATGTACACAAGCCTACTCACCTGGGAATCAGCACCTGAAAGGGCATGATCCACTTGTGGGAAGTGAGGGAAGTGATGGAAAGTTGGATGAGAGCTGAGCAAGCTAGCAGGCAGCATCGTTCCCTCTCAGACCCCTCCCTTACATACAGCAGCATAACACAGTGAAATGGGTTGCTCCATCCTGGTGAATACCTAAGGCTCTGCCCCTTACAATGTAACCAGGTGTGCCAAGACAAAGGAATATGGCCCAAAGGATAGAACAGATCAAAACTCCAGAAAAAGAATTAAGCAATGAAGAGATAGCCAATTTATTAGAAGCACAGTTCAAAACACAGGTAATCATGATGCTCACAGAAATTAAGTTTGGTCACAAAATGAAGGAAGAAATGAAGGCTATATGAAGTGAATAAAGGAAAATGTACAGGGAACCAACTGTGAAGGGAAGGAAACTGGGACTCAAATCAACAATTTGGAACAAAAGGAAGAAATAAACATCCAAGTGGAACAGAATGATAAAACAAGAATTCAAAAAAATGAGGAGAGGCTGAGTAACCTCTGGGACAACTTTAAATATTCTTACATACAAATCATAGGGGTTCCAGAAAGAGAAGAGGAAGAGCAAGAAATTGAAAACTTATTGGAAAAAATAATGAAGAAAAATTTCCCCAATCTGGCAGAGGAACTAGACATGCAAATCCAGGAAACTCAGAAAGTCCCAAAGAAGTTGGATTCAAGAAGAAACACACCAAGGCACATCATTATGCAAGATTAAAGATAATGGGAGAATCTTAAAAGCAGCAAGAGAAAGGAGACAATTATCTACAAATGAGTGCCCATAAGACTGTCAGCTGATTTCTCAAAAGAAATCTTGCAGGCAAGAATGGGCTGAATAGAAGTATTCCAAATCATGAAAGGCAAGGACCAACATCCAAAATTACTCTATCCAGCAAAGCTATCATTTAAAATGGAAGGGCAGATAAAGTGCTTCCTAGATACGGTAAAGTTAAAGGAATTCATCATCACTAAACCCTTATTACATAAAATGTTAAAGTGACTTATAAGAAAAGAACATGATCAAAACTATGAATAGTGGAATGAAAATAAACTCATAACAATCAACAACTGAACCTAAAAAACAAAAACAAAAACTATGCAAACAACTAGAATAGAACAGAATCATAGATATGGAGATCACATAGAGGGTTATCAGAGGGGAGGAGGAGAGGGGAGAATGGGAGAAAAGGTACAGGGAATAAGAAGAATGATTGGTAGGTACAAAATAGACATGGGGAGGTTAAGAATAGCATAGGAAATGAAGAAACCATGTACTGGAGAGGGGGGAATGTGGGTGGGAGGGGGTGCAGGGCAGAGGGGGATAAAGGGGAAAAAATGGGACAACTTTACTAGCATAATCAATAAAATATACTTAAAAATATAGACTCCTAAGGGGCCTCCACAGATTGTATCTTAATAATTGTCGGCGGGCCTTTAACTTATAATGTTTTATTATATTTTTAATTTACTCTCAGTTGTGAATTTAATGGTATATTATAGAGTTTAAGAGCATGAATTCTGGAGTCAGGCTACCTGTCTAAGCTTTCTACTTGCTATATGTATTCGCATTATTTAACCTGTCTTCGATTAGTTTTCTCATCTCTGAAATGGGGATCATTGTATATTCATTGTAGAGCTGTTGTCAGGATTAAATGAGTTGCTAAATGTAAACCATTTAGAACTGTATCTGACCTAGATAAGGCTTGATAAATGTGAATAATTTTGATGATTTTTTAACCCTCTCCCAAGAGTTGATTTAAAACAATTCATTTAATATTATTTCATTATGCTTTCAAATCACAATATGGTACATCAAATATACACTAAGAACCTCAAGTACTATATTATTCTATTTAAATGAAAATTTCAGAATATTTAATCAATACTTTAAATAATTCTTTTTCATTATGTAAAGAAGACAAATCAATAGTTGAAATGAGATTTTCTTCATCTATGCCACAAATATTCTGATGAACTCAAAGTATTTAATATACATGCTACAGGAAGGGTATAAGTCTAATACAATAACTTTCTTTTTCATTCCTAGGGTGCTTGTGATGTTTAATTGGTTAACATTTGAAAAGCGCTGTGTGGATAAAAGTGTTACATCTTCATTGTTAGTAACAAATGATCAAGTTTGAAAGAACATATCGAGAATATTTTACAAAGGAATTGTATTTTATTGTAATTTTTGCTTTTCAACTTTGTAGAAAATTGTCATTAATGTGTATTCTCCGAATGGATAAAAGCAGAGCACTCTCACTGGAAATAGCTCAGTTAACACAATGATAAATGGAAGGACTTTGACTAAGCCACCCCAAACCAATGCCTTTCACTTTTGTTATTACTGAAGTGAAGATAATTATACTTAACCCTTGCCTACTTAATGCAGACATGAAAATAAATACTCCCGTAAGGTAATGCTAGCTTTACCTTACAGTTGACAGTGCAACTTACAACTGTTACAATTATTGTTAGGTCGGAGTTGCTCAAGAAATGGACAGATGCGGCGAGCTAAGGAGAACAGGGTTTACTAGTGGGGAATAAGAGGGAAAGTGGTGCCAACCAAAGGAGGTTGGGACTTGCTTGGTTGTTCTTAGGTCAGGGTTTTTAAATGCAAAAACCTGTAAAGGCTGTCAGAATTTGGCTAGAGCTGGTTGCTGGGTGCAGGTTCAAGTTAAGGCTGCATCCTGCTATGCTGGATAGGCTGATCTCAGACCGTAATCTTCATCTGTTTTTCCTGGGTAGGGTCAGCAGGCAGCTTCCCATGGTGCCATTTTCTAGCCTGGTGATTTTCCATTCCTCCTAGGCCTTCCTAGGTCTGTCAATTATCACTCAGTAATGCCACATTCCCCGCGTATTTGGTACAAGGGTGTTGAAGCAGTTAAAGTCTTTGTCCATGGAACTGACTGCAGAGCTAGGCTATCTCCTCTTCACCCACTCCGTCCCTCACACACAGAACAACTGGGAAAGCACAACAAACTGGAGAATTCCTGACCTGTGAAGGCCCCAGGAGACTGACTAGCCCAATGCTTCTGTTCCCTAGAAACAAGTAAAGTCCACTTTGAAAACAAAATTGTTATTGTATATGGTAAATGGGTGAACTATATGGAATATGGATGATATAGCAATAAACTGTTTTTAAACACCAGCTTACATGAACAAATGTGTTTGTGGTGTATGGAAATGTCTGCTTCTTCAGCTGTTCTCTAACCTGAATGTCAGACTGCCTTCACTGACCCTGTTCTCATTCCATTTGTGGTCTTTGATGGACTGTGCGATGCAGTGATGTTGGCCAGACAAGGACGCCTGATGATCTTTCTTAAGAGCTAATGGCAAACAGCAAAGAATATTTAGACTTTTCTCTTTTTCAGACGGCATTAACTTCTCAGGGGTTCTGAGAGGGCCTCACTGACCCATCAAACTTTCCTTTCCACCATTTCCCAATTCAATTTCTTACTCAGTCCCTAGTTGCTGGTTTCTGACATTACACTTAGGAGCTCATTCTTTGAACTTAGTGGTTCTCAACCAAGTATTCTTGATGGGGCACTTAGGAATGAGAGACATTTGTATCACTACCATCTGCTGGAGCAGGGGCCAGATATGCTGGTAACTGTCCTGCATGCACAGTCAGTCACGCAGAAAAAGGGTTATCCTACCCCCATTGTCCAAAGCACACGTCGTGAGAGCTAACTGACAGTCTAGTTTAAGACTGACTTCTTTTAACTGGTAAATACCGGAGCTGTTGTTGTCACTCAGTACTCACCGTAAGTTCTATATTCTTTCCTTATAAGTAGTTTCGGTATGGAGACTGGTAAGATGGTGGAAAGAGAACCTGTATATGAGTTTTCTGGAAGTAAAACTTTAATGGGGGCAAAGAATATGGAAAGAAAACAATCAGTGATGTATTGTTTTCTTTCTACTGTTGGTTGGCTGACCCACAGCACATTTCTTTTAAAATTTCAGTTTACATTCAGGACTATTCTGTACCAGCTTCAGATGCACAGCACAGTGGCCAGACAACCATTAGCTCCACAGAGTGGTCCCCCCAGCACTTCAAGTACCCACCTGGCCCCACATATTAACCAATTACTAAACCCCTTCCCTCTTGTCTCCTTTCACTAAAAAGGCTGGAAAAGCTAATTTACTCTTCCAGTTTCCCTTGCAGGTGAGTGACCATGTGATAATACACCAACCAATGAAATGTAAGGAAAAGCCTACCTGGGGTGGGAGTTGGGGCTTCAGGTAAAGTATTGTTTTCCTAGTGCAAGGGATGGTTGGTGCTGTCCCTTCTCATTTTCCCTCTGAGTAAGAGGGTGTGATGTCCAGAGCCATCTTTCAGAGTAAGATGAAAATCATGTTGAAGAAAAGTACATTGAATATGGTGAAGGAAAAGAATAGAAAGAGTCTGAACCTCAGCTTATGCTTTTTTTATTTCTAAAATTTTTCATCTGAGGATATATTTATTGCTGAGAGAGAGAGAGATTAATCAGTTGCCTCCTGTGCACACCCAGACTGGGACTGAACCCTCAGCCTTGGCATTTGCCCTGACTGGGGATCACTGGGAGGATGCTCCAGCTGAGCCACCCGGCCAGAGCCTCAGCACATGCTCGAACAGCCAAATAATCCTGGCTACTGCTACCTTTGAACTTGTTATGTAGAATAAACTCTTTATTGATTTTAGTCAGTTAGTCAGTCTTTCTATTTCTCATAGCTAAAGATATAACTTACAATATAGACTCAAGGGAAAATCACCTATGTATGCATAATTCTGCATACGCCTACCCTGCTTCTTCACAGAATATTTTGTCAAACAGGATCACCCTACTCTGTGCGCCAAAGAGTCGCCAAGCCTGATAAGGCTAATGCAATGCTTGTTAAGAGTATACTATTTAACAGGTAACATAGAAGAAAAAAATGAGAAAGATACAATTTTTACCTGGGTGTGCTTAGATTTCGAGACAAATAAAGGAGACAAATGATCTTACAAAATTATTCTGATTTGGTCTATATTAGAACCAGTAACAGAATCAGTTTGGAAACCATAGAACACGACTTAGAAAGCATAGAGCTAGGTCCACATTAGAGCCCTTACTGTAATTGACATGGAAAGCATAGAACGATGATGGTTCGGGAGAGACGGACAACAGAGGTATGTGGGAAGTTACTGCTATCACTTAGGGCAGTGTCCACATCACAGGCTGGTTTGAAAGACACCACTGCTCAGTGTCCGAACTTAAGATAGAAGGCAGAGCCACGTTATCAAGAGTACTCCCTTTTATACTTGAAAAAATGGCCTTTCAATTGTTTTCCTACATTTTCATGATCCTGCTTGATAAAATCCTCTATTCTAATATTAAAATTTGATTAAGCATCTGAGGTGCGGAAGGAAGTGTTGCTCACTGGTCAGGAGTGCATCTCTGGTTTCAAATTCTGGTTCTGCTCCTACTTACAAATGTGAATTGTTCTTTGGCAAGTTACTGAAGATATCTATACCTTAGTTCTGTCATCTGTAAAATGAGGATAAAAGTCACACTACTTCATAGTACTGTTGAAATGATCAAATGCAATAATTTACATTAAGTGCATAAAACAGTGCTTGGCATGTAGTAAGTACTCAATAAATATTAGCTTTATGTATACAGCATTAAGTCAGACAGATCACTGGGAATGCAAAGAGGGACACAAAGAAGTTAGGACCCTAATCTTTCCACTTAGGGGTTTAACAGTATTAGGAAAAGGATAGGAATTCAGTTTGTTGAAGTTACCTAGAAGAAGGGGCCTAAATGTAGCACTTCTAACATGCAGTACCTGGTCTGTATGTGCCTCATGCTAGGTTTTGTACTGGTGTTTTTTAATGCTTACACACATGCCTACACTGCCTGCCCCCACCCAAAGCCTTCCCTGCTGCTAATGTTAAGCTAATAGTACAATTGTGCAGGCTGAATAATTTTCCCAAGGCAGCTGGGAGGTAAGCTTTGGACATAAACCCCTTGAACAAGGTAGCATCAAATCTTTTGGGGACTGGGGAAAGAGATGTTCAAAGAACATTGGCAGTGGCTTATAAAAGGACCAAAAATACAGAGAAAATTTTAGATGAAATAGAAAAAATAAAAATAGGAAAATATGATTCAGTCTAGGTTAGGAATGCTTGGAGAAAATTTATTGGACTGTTTTAAACTGGAAGGAAAAAACCCCCCAGTAATTCAATTTTAACCTAACAGAGAATAACTGAGTAAAATATATGAATGGCTGGTCTTTGTCTTTATTATTTTCATAAAGGTGGCAATATTTTTTCTTTATCAACATTGTGTATACTTTTATATAAATGTGTTGTTAATTTCAGTACTCAGGAATGTTTGTATCCCAACTCATCTTATAAATGTATGAGTTTACTAAGATTGGATTACATCATTACACCTACATAAATATGTAAACTTCATGCTTCATTTATTTAACACAAGATTCAGTTACTAAAACATCCTTTGTTCCTTTTGTTTTCCACCACATGATATTGTTTAGAGGAGTGTTTTTGTTCCAAGCACATAAGTCATTTTTTTCAGTAAACAGGAATTTATTTTCCTTGTGAGGATGTGGGTTTTCTATTTGAAGCATTAGAAAAGCCACTTTCTGGGGCTTTTACACTTTACACTGAGCTCTGCAGGCAGTTGTTGAAGGGTGGGGGATACCCAGCAACTTTAAGTGTTCCAGTAGCCAGGGGTGGGGAAGTCCCTTCTTTGTATTGCCTCCTTTCTCTTGTCCTCACAGAAGTTTGTGGGACCACAAACAGATCCCTGTGACTCAGTCATGAGGAGGGTCAGTGGACCTGTGACAGTCCCCAACCTGTTTTCACTACTTCTATTTGTGGGTGCACAGTCCAGGGCAGAGGGGAGAGCACAGGAAGGCAAAGCTGACTAGTCAGCACCCATTTGGAGATGTAGCCACAGAACTTCATTTTTCTTCTTGGAAAAACATAAAGGTGTGCCTCTCTGTGATTTTGCATCTTTCTTTAGCACATTTGAAGCTAGAAAGGAGAAAGACAAAATAGATGAAAGTCCTGATGAGAAACTGTGTAAAAGCATTGTCATTGGCGTTTCAGAGAAATTCTATTGTAATGAATTGAAAAAGGATCATTGAAACTAGTTTTTTCTTTTAAAAGTATTTTTGTCATTTATAATAAGATTTGAGATCGCCTATTTTTGTGTACTGCAAAGATGATGAAAAGAATTTTTAACAGCCAAAAGACTATTGAGCATCCTTCTTTTTTTAAAGCAGACTAGAGGGTTTTGCTTGTAAGATCCACAAACATGTTAATGTTAATTCAGTTGGTGGTAAAGTTGTTATTGTAAAATGGAAACCAAAAAAAAAAGCAAGAGTAGTTTTCTACATCTTTGTGTGATAGAGGAAAAGAGAGCTAAGAAACTTTGCAGGTAATCAGTATGTTACTGTAGTTCTGTGTTAACATTTTACATTTGATATGCTTTTAAATACCTATAAATGGGGAGGCATGTTCTATAAATAAATACATACATACATACATATGTAAATAAGTTAACTCTGCTTTTTTCCATTTTGATGTTTTATAGTGAAGGGCTTAAATTATTTTTACTTAAAAATTAAATAAAACTGTAAGAATCTCGATTTACTGTATATTTGTAGTAAATTAATATAGTGCAGGGTGGGGGACAATGCTGTCAGTTTTCATCTTCTTCTTCACCCTTTGAATTGACCCCTTTCATAATGGAAGTTGGTGATTATGATGCTCAACTTAAGTACTCTGTATAAATGCATTTATATCTCCATTGGTAGTTAAAAGGGAGGAATCAATGATTAATTTTCTTTGTTTTCAGGAGTAAGGAATTATTAAAGTTGGAAAGATGTGGGCATCCATGTACGTACATCCATGACCAGTTTTATAACCCTTCCCCACGATTCTGCAGGTACTTTATTCCATCTCCCTATGAAATATGAGTGATTAGGTTTCTCATATTTGGCATAATAAAATGTTTTTTGAGGAAGTGGGGGAGGACTCCTCAGCTTTTGGACGTTAAGTGGTATGGCAACATCAGAGCCTACGTGAAATTTCCTCTTCTGTTCTCGAGGTTCATGAACAAAGATACATGGATTTCTGATATCAGGATTAAAGGACATTTGAGTGTCAAAAATGCATGTGGCACGGTGCGAGAGTGTGCTGAAAGAATCAACAAGTTATGGTCTCCAGGTCCCTGAGGCTCATAATCTAAAAATACAACCTGCCCATCTCCAGCTCTCAGAAGCAGTCAGTGCTTGCGTAACTACTTCTAGGGCTTGGACCACTATGTCTGTGGCCCTGCCAGCCAGCAGACTTGCAGAGAAGGCAGATGCCTTTCATGCTTTCATCTATTCATTATTTTTCTACTAGGCTCATTTATTGTTAAACCGAAAATTGTCCTTTAAAGAATGGCTTGTTATTGTCTCCCTTATTAAATGCTAAGTCAGAAAACAATTGTTTTGTTGTTGTTGTTGCTAGAATAAACTTTTTATTAAGTAGCTGGCTGGCTTTATAATTGTGCTTTATAGCCATAAAGTAATAATGTAGACAACTACATTAGAGATACAAGACCTCAACACTAAAATTATTTCCAAAAAGACAAATGCCATATAATTTCACTTATATGTGGAATTTAAAAAACAAGATGAATGAACAAACAAAATAGAATAGAAATAGCCTCATAGATACAGAGAAAAAATTGATGGTTACCAGATGGGAGAGGGGGCTTGGGTGAAAAAAGGTGAAAGGGATTGAGAAGTACAAATTATGTCAGTTATGAAAACATCATGGGACTATAAAGTACAGCATAAGGAATACAGTCAATAATATTGAAATAACTATGTGTGGTGTCAGGTGGGTACTGGACTTATTGGGGCGATTACCTTATAAATTATATATATATATGTCTAATTATTATGTTGAACACATGACACTAATAGTGTATGTCAACTGTAAAAAATATTTCTATAGATTTCATGCTTTAAGATGTTTTACTACTCAAATCAATTTTAAGGAGCATTTTTTCTCCTTCAATTAATATTTTACTGGACCAGAGTTTTGCTCCTCTGCATATGGCTTTCTCTATGAAGGACATCAAAATTCTCCACATCCTGCCCTCCTACGTCCAGACTTACCTCGATGACTGCCATTTGCACAGCCAATCCTGGATGTCATGAAATTGCAACCAGAAAGCTGCTGCTGTGATCAGCATCTGTGTCTTATGTAAATGTGTTTATCTGATTAAGGTAGGCCACCTGGGAGTGGGAGAGGGCAGATACATTTTGTTGGAAAGAAATGAGGAAAACTGAGAATGCTTATAGCCACAGGAGTCCTCCTAGGTAGACCTATGAGACCAAGCAGGCCTTCTACCCTGAGAAGGGGAGGAAGATGTGGTAGGGGTCGTTAATAAAAAGGCAAAAAGTGCAGAAAAGATTTGAAAGGCTACACAAGGTCATCTACTTTACATTTTTGACCAGAGAAGACCATATCTAGACACTACACTGAGAAAAGATCTGCCAACTTATGACTTTGTAAGAAGTAAATGAGCAGGCAATTCATGCAAATTTATTCTAACCACAAAATGAATTTTGAAAGGCCCAGAAGTTTAGAAATATAAAAATATGCTTAATCTAAGTCTATAGAATATTTAAAAAGTATAGAAGGTAAACCTAAGGATGGTATGCCAAAATAAAATTACAAATAGTGAGTCCAACTAGGGGAGGCTTGAGGTGGGCTGAAATATGCAGGGAAAGTTATGAGGGGGGTCACATAAAAGACTTGAGGAGTTGGTAGGATTTAGACAAGCAAAGAGGAAAGGAAGTACTATGTTCCATAAGGTGAGGAAAGCATGAGAAAACACAAGACCATGGGGTTTTCCATACTATATTTTATGGAATAAAAGGTGAGGACCACAGAGTCTTTTCAGTTGGGTAACTCAGATGGGAAGGGCCACATGTGGCACTTGTGTCTGAACACACAGTTGAAGAGTTTGCACTTTCTGGTGGTACCACAGAACGAGTGATATATGTATATATAGGTAGAGGCATTTAAAGTAATTATGCTCTTCATAATACACCTTTCACTTACCATTTTAATGTACTCGCTTATTCTCTGTAATCTGTGAGAACTACACAGGATGTGAAAACAAAGGGTGGGGTGAGATGATGAGTATTTATTATATGCCTGCCAGGCACAGGTAAATATACATATTTTTAAAGTAATGAATTAACTGCTAAGAGTATGACTTTTGCAAGTCAATGTTTCTGTGACTTCATTTACTATTATATAAAATAAGGATAATAATATCCCTACAACTATGTACCTATCTATCCACCTACACATCAAATGGATTGGGGAATTCTGAAGGGAGAGGCTCAATGAGTATTTGTTCAGTAGATACTTGAATGGGCTATTTTGAAGACCAAATAAATTGAGTAATAATTGAGAAAATTATATTTTATAAACAGCAGAGCAATATATAAAAGAGGAAGGAATCTCTTCTCTGTTTTCTTCTCAATTCTCTATTGAAATTGCAGTAGTCCTTATCTGCAGCTTTGCTTTCTGAAGTTTGTTACCTGCAGTCAAATGGTTTGAAAACATTAAATGGAAAATTCCAGAAATAAACAATTCATAAAATTTTAAAAATATATTTAATTATTATACTATCACAGTTGTCCCATTTTCCATTTGCCCTGTACCACCCCCTACCATCATTCCCCCACCTTAGTTCATGACCATGGGTCATACATATAAGTTCTTTGGCTTCTCCATTTCTCATACTGTTCTTAACCTCCCCCTGTCTATTTTGTACCTACCATTTATGCTTCTTATTCCCTGTACCTTTACCGCATTCTTCCCCCACCCCTCCTTGCTGATAACCCTCCATGTGATCTCTGTTTCTGTGAATCTATTCTTGTTCTAGTTGTTTGCTTAGTTTGTTTTTGTTTTTGTTTTTAGGTTCAATTGTTGATAGTTGTGAGTTTGTTGTCATTTTACCGTTCATATTTTTTATCATCTTCTTTTTCTTAGATAAGTCCCTTTAACATTTCATATAGTAAGGGCTTGGTGATGATGAACTCCTTTAAGTTGACCTTATCTGAGAAGCACTTTATCTGCGCTTCCATTCTAAATGATGGCTTTGCTGGGCAGAGTAATCTGGGATGGAGATCCTTGCCTTCCATGACTTCAAATACTTTTTTCCAGCCCCTTCTTGCCTATAAAGTTTCTTTTGAAAAATCAGCTGATAGTCTCATGGGAACTCCTATGTAGGCGATTGTCTCCTTTCCTCTTGCTGCTTTTAATATTCTCTCCTTATCTTTGCTCTCGGGTATCTTAATGATGATGTGCCCTGGTGTGTGCTTCCTTGGGTCCAATTTCTTTGGGACTTTCTGAGCTTCCTGGACTTCCTGGAAGTCTATTTCCTTCACCAGATTAGGGAACTTCTCCTTCATTATAGTTTCAAATAAGTTTTCCATTTGTTGTTCTTCCTCTTCTCCTTCTGGCACCCCTATGTTTTGGATGTTGTAGCATTTAAAGTTGTCCCAGAGGTTTTTAAGCCTCTCCTCATTTTTTTGAATTCTTGTTTTTTCATTCTGTTCTGGTTGAATGTTTATTTCTTTCTTCTGGTCCAGATCATTGATTTGAGTCCTAGTTGCCTTTCCTTCATAGTTGGTTCCCTGTACATTTTCCTTTATTTCACTTTTCATCGCCTTCAATTTTCCTCTGTTTTGTGGCCATACCCAACCATCCTGTGAGCATCCTGATTACCAGTGTTTTGAACTGTGCATCTGATAGGCTGTCTATCTCTTTATCTCATAGTCGTATTTTTTCTGGAGCTTTGATCTGTTCTTTCAATTGGGCCATATTTTTTTTTTTGTTTGTTTAAGAGCACTTGTTAAGTAGTAAGGGGGGAAACCTTAGGTATTCCTTAGGGCAGGGCAACACACATTGCTGTTGTGGAGCTGTATGTGGAGGAGGGGTCTGAGAGGGGACAATGCCACATGTTCGGCTCTCCTCAGACTTTCAGTCACTTCCTCTGCTGCCCACAATCAAACTGGGCCCTTCTGGTGCTGATTCCTAGGTAGGTGTGTTTGTGTACATTCTAAGATCCTGTCGATCTCTCCAACGAACTCTCCTGTGAGACTGGGAGTTTCTCCTGCCACCTCAACTCCCACAGGTTTTCACAGTCAGAGGTTTTGAGGCTTTATTTCCTTGCACTGGAACCCCAGGTTGCATGGTCTGTCTCACTCTCCAGTTGTTCCTTTCGGTTTATCCACACACAAATGTGGGACCACCTGCTCTGCCAGCTACTGCCTCATCTGACCTAGTCCTCCAGCTGCCACCTTGTGATGAGTCCTCTCCACCTTGGCTGCGTGTCTCCGCCCCTCCTACTGGTCTGGATGAATGTTTCTTCTTTCACTCCTTAGTTATCAGAATTCTAAACAGTTCAATTTTCTGGCAGTTCTTGTTATTTTTTGTTTTTAAATTTGTTGTTGTCCTTCTTTTGGTTGTGTAAGGAGGCAAAGTATGTCTACCTCACCTCCATCTCAGCTGGAAATTCAACAATTCATAAGTTTTAAATTGTGCACTATTTTTGAGTAGCATGATGAAAATTTGTGAGTCTGGTTCTGTCTTGCTTGGGACGTGACTTATTCCTATGTCCAACATCTCTATGCTGTATACCTTCCCTGCCTGGTACTCATTTAGTCACCCTTTTGGTTATTAGATAGACTGTCAGAGTACTGCAGTGTTTGTGTTCAGATAACCCTTATTTTATTTAACAATAATAATTTACAAGAGTATTGATGCTGACAAGTCAAATATGCCAAAGAGAAGTTGTAAAGTGGGTGCTATAAGTGAAAAGGTGAGTACAGCACAATACGTGTTCTTTGAGAGACAGAGAGACCACATTTACATAACTTTTATTACAGTATGTTGTTACAATTGTTCTATTTTATTATTAGTTATAGTTATTAATCTCTTACTGTGCCTAATTTATGAGATAGACTTTGTCATAGGTTCATATGAATAGAAAAAGCATAGCATATACATTCATGCACAGCATAAGAACATTTTGGTCAGTGACAGACTGCATATACGATGGAGGTCCGCATAAAATTTTGATGAATTATTAGCAAAATGTTTGTTTTCGACGTTGAAAGGAAAGGCTGGACCCAACTAAGACAATGAATTTTCTGCTAGCTCTGGGTAGTTTAAATAGACAAGGAGGTTCATATATGTCCACCTGCCCAGTGCTCACCACAGCCGGGGCCTGGAATCGGTAAGAAAGTAAGTGGAGAGGGCTGGGGAGGAGGGGAGCCCAGCAGCCCACCACGTACTCACCCACACATCCATGCCCTGTAAGTGGGACATGCCCAAACACTTGTGAGAACAAGCTCACTTCTCTTCCTTACGTTTCTCTTTATCTGTCTCTCCTCCCAGTCTCATTCCCCGCTCCTCCCACTCCTCCCCCTCTCTTTTATTATTGCTCATCGCAAGCTTTATATTTCTGGGTCTCTTTCAATCTTTGTTCTCCCTGTCTTTCTTCCCTCTCTTTCTCCCTCCTTCCCTCCTCCTGATGTTTACTCTTCCTCCAAGGGTGCCTTCCTTCACATTCCACCTTCTGTGTGCATGTGCACACACACTATCTTTTATACCATAATTTCACTGTATCTTTTCTATATTTAGGTACATGAATACTTACCAATTCACGACAATTGCCTACAGTATTCAGTACAGTAAAATGCTGTACAGGTTTGTAGCCTAGGAGGAATAGGGTATGCCATATAGCTTAGTTCATAGTAGGCTATGCCATCTAGGTTTGTATAACTTCACTCTATGATGTTTGCACAAGGAGAAGATCAGCTAAAAATATATTTCTCATAATGTATCCGTATTGTTCAGTAACGCATGGTAAGTTTTGGTACTATCCAAAGTTTTAGGTATCTACTGAGAATCTTGAAATGTATCTCTTGTGGATAAGAGGAAACTATTATGGACTAATTCCTGGATTGAGTAGAGAGTCATTCCCACCTCAAATTGAGGCTACTCACCTTGTAGCAGAGACAATTCCATGGGCCCACCAAATCCATTTTTATATCTGTGAAATGGCTAGGTGACTTTTCCTTTCTTCTGCAGTAGGGTGAGGCCATGTGACTGAGTTCTAGGTAATACTATGGAAGTGGACATGATATATAAGATAGTATCTAAAATCTGTAGGAACTGACCTTGAAATTGCCTGCAAGATTCTCCACATTCTCTCTTTATACGTTGGCTGGGTAACACCTGGTAACTAAAAAGTTATATTAATTTGCTAGTATAGCTGTAGAAAAGTGCCATGGACTGAGTGACATGGACAACAGATTTTATTTTCTCACAGTTCTGTAGGATAAAGTCTGAGACCAAGATATCATAGGGTTGGTTCCTTCTGGGGGCTGTAAGGGAGGGATCTATTTCGGGCTTCTCTTCTTGGCTTGTAGATGACTTTCTTCTCCCTGTGTCATTACATTGTCTTCCCTCTGTATATGTCACATCCAGAATTCCTCCTCTTATAAGGATATGAGTAATATTTGGTTAAGACCCATGCTGATGGTCTCATTTTTAACTTAATTACCTCTATAAAGACCCTGCCTCGAAGTAGTCACATGCTGAGATTACTGGGAGACAACACTTAAATATATGACTACTAGGAGAGTACACACATGAGCCTGTAACAAAATCCATGTGTTAAAGTAAGGGGGGTTTAGATATCCCCTACTCCCTAACATGCATTGACTATGACATAAGTTAGAAACCTTTATTATTTAACTCACTGAGATTGTGATCTTGTTATAGGATGCTGGGATATCTATAATACTGCAATTGTCAACAAGACAAGGGTGCTATATAAATATGTGGCATTGGCTTAATGGTGGGGGAAGGCAGGTAGCAAATAAAGTATCTAATAAAAGATGAAAAGTGGCAATGTATGTTATATAGTAGCTGGGTAAAAATGACTGGGTAAAATTGTCATCTCTTATATTTTGAAAGGCAGAGGACATCTCTATTGATCAAATAGCCCTAGAAGAAATAGTTGGAAAGAATCAACCTGTTCATATATATTGACTATTTTTGGCTAAACTTTGAAAAGTATTTCAAAAATTACATAAGATCTGGGATGAATTGCCCTCATAGCAAGCAGGAATAAATTGAGTCTAGAAATGTGGGGTCTTAAAGGGTTTACAAAGGTGACTGATTCTAAGTCCCAGTAAGTAGGACATAAGATTGAAAAAAATTAAAAACCCATTAATATCTAAGTATTTAACAAAGATCAGATTAAGGATGTGGTTTTCCAACCAAGCTTGGTGACAATGAGGTAACTGCCATTAAATTGAAACAGCAAAGCACACAGTAAGGAAAAATCAATAAAGAGTAGTTGAGAATTATGTTTAAAAATAATTTGGGGATGGCTACTTAGCTAATGGGATGAACATGAGTAAAGTAGATCAGAAATAATCTATACCTTTGAGGAAACTGTATTACCAAAGAAACTGCAAACTATAGTCTTGGATTACAAAAAAAAAAGGGAAAAGAAGAAGAAGTAGGAGGAGGAGAAGGAGGAGGAAGAGGAGGAGGAGAAGAAGGAGAAAGAGGAGAAGCAGCTTGACTGTTCAAGCAGTAAGACAACTCTTGGAGTCCCAAGTATCTGTAACCAAAAATGGTTTATAGAAACTGTGCAGTCTGCAAGAAAGGAATTTAATTCTCTTAATTTATCCTGCATTCCAGACGTAGCCGAAGAAGATGTTGGACAAGAAAGAAGCTCCCAGATGGAAGAGACAACGGCCACTGAGATCTGGAGGCTGTTTGTTACAGCAGTTAGCATAGTACGACTGATAGAGTCATCGATGCTGTTAGATGATCCTCTTACTCCTTCTCAATTTATTCCTTTTTCACACTCCCTCTGAGCTCATACATTCAATGGCATGACAAAAAATTCAATCAGCCTACTCTCAAATTTAAGCGTCCTACAAAACCCAACCCCCATACTCTCTGTATATGTAGATTTTCTGAGAAATAGTCTGTTGTATTATTTTAGGTAATACTTTTATGTAGATGACTCTACTTCTTCAGTTTGACTTCTTTCCTGAAAACCAGACCTAAATTTCTGACTGGTTACTTAACATCTTTCCAAAATCAAGTTGAGTGATTTTCAAGTAAGAAATACACAACTGTACTTACTATCTTGATCTCAAAATCTAGGCCTTTTTCTCAATTAATAGGATCACAAGTCTTTTTGTAATCCAGCATGACACCTGAGAGTCAGTTTTCAACCTCTCCTTCCATCTCCACTCTAATACCTGATAATTTTTCTTCACTGTCTCAATACATCTATTTCTTCATTAATCAGGACCTCCTCAGTGTATCTCTAGCCCATTAATGTTTTATTTGACTCTAGTTTCTCCCCCTTAACTCTATCCTTTTAATATTTTCAGAATTATATTTTTAAAATTGTGGCTGAATAATGACACTCCTTTTCTAAGAAGCTCTGTTAGCATTTCATTATTTACAAAATAAATCCGAATTCTTTACCATAGCATGTAAGAGTTCTTATCCATTTGTCTGAGTCTAACATTTAGTCCCTCCCTCTATGTTCCAGCTCCATCAGTCTTCTCTGCCATCCCCATGTCTACTTTACACACCCCCCATGACTGCTTTCGGCTGCTAATAAAGGTTCTCTATTATTGTCAATAACTGTCCACCTCAGAATCCCTAGATAACTTACAAATTATTCTCTTAGGCCATATCTTTGTAGATATTGTGGCCTACTTAATCTAGCTTGCATGGACTGTGCAATGAAAACAATCCTTTTTGGGTGTGGATAAGAAAAAAAACAATGCAGTTTCTTGGGTGTTTCCAGGACTACTGAATCAGAATCTGCAGGGGTAGAGTTTCCCCTAACATTTCTGATATGCAACAGGTTTGGGAACCACTCAGAGGTAAGTTGGGGATAAGAAAGTATCGAATAAGATATTAAATATATACTCCAATAATACTGACAAGGTATGGAGAAGGGAAATATCATTATGAAATCAGGGGAGATTTCTTTGAGTCAGCATGTTTACAACATACTAGATACACAGGATCTGGAGTTTGAAAAAGTAAAGTCCCCTTATTCATGTAGGATCTTCATCAGGAAGAATATGAATAGAAGGAAACTGACTTTCTTAAAGTAAGTAAATTGTTAAATATACAATAAACTTAAGTGGTACTGTGGTAAATGCCATATCTAGCAACAAGGAGAGCATATATGTTCAGGAAACCTATCTTCTCGATGGAAAAGAGACAAAAGCATATTGACAAATGATTAAAGCTGGATGGCACAAGGAGGCGAGATGACAAAGGCATTTGTGTCCTACTGACTACGTAAGCCAATTGGCTATCCTGTTGAGAGGGGGAGTGAGAGAGAAAAGAGCCATTAAGAACTCCAGTCTCTTTGGCCTAGACCTTATGTTCCTGCCCCGAATGAAGAAAGAAAAACAGCAACTGAATAGCTCATAATAACAAATGAACAAGCTGATGGTAGAAAGGACTATGATTTGCTAAGAACTCTATGATGAATTGGCCTCTGTATTCTGACCTGATGTATGAATGGGTGAATTATATCCATTTTGCTTTTGTTCTTGGCTTCCATAGTCAGGAAGCCACCCAGTGTCATACAGTAATGTAAGGTAAAATGCCACCACTGTGGGAATGTCATTGAGGTACAAGCCAATATTTGGATATAAAATGATTTTCTGTGACATTTTTCTCTTTCACTTTGAGGATAATCATTTCAAGGAATTCCACATCTTGAAAAGGGTTAAAGACAGTGTTTTGAGACCAGATCTGATCTGTTTTTCAAGCTGTGCTGTATTTAGAGATATATTTAGTTCTGCAGATGTCTTGAGTTTATCATTGGAATTAGACTTTCCCATCAAAACTAGACACTGCTTCTCAAGGAGCCAGTATAGAGTGCTCAATATTATTTGGTGGAGCATTTTCACATGGCCTTCTACTGTGAAGCTGCATGGGGGTAAAAAGAATGAATAGTATTAGTTCTCTGTTTGGCCTGGAGAAGCTGTCTCCACTTGGCTGTGCAATACAGGTTGTAGACTTTTATTTGGCAATTGCCTTGACTAAGAAAAATCATCAGGAGTTACATAATAGTGTCAGTTTCAAGGGTTTGAACAAGTGTAGAAATAAGAATTAAAAAACATGAACAGAAGAATTTATATTCTTTTCAGAGGAGAGGTATTCAAATTGAGGGAGAAATTTGATGAAAAAGAAAAAAATGTTTAAGATTCTGGTGGTTCAAAATTCTGTAATGAGTCAAGGGGTGGGGAACCAAGATCTGAGAAACTCAAGATTAAATCTGAGATTGGAATAAACAAAAACAAGGACCATTCTTTTTTTTAAATTGGGGACTGGACTTTCAAATGCTCTAGGAATCATTGAGTACAGAAAAAGCCTATCACATATCTCATCTGATTGAACAGATGAATAAAATCATTCAGGGTAAGATGGTTTTCTATAGCTATTGTGTCATTTTGTCCAAGTTTTCCCCCAAAGGTGTGATTTACATAACAAAGTTAGTAAAAAAATTCCAGGCCTAATTATCACTTTCAAAATAGAACCTGGAAATCAGCCATTGGTAACTGAAGATTACAGATTGTTTTTAAAAAAGCAAATCTTGAGTTCAGCTCAAATGTTACTTTTAGAACTGGATTGTATTATTTTGCCACATCAAATCAAATGCCTTTTTGGCATGAAAGAAAGCAACTCCCAAGCTAATTCATAACTCAAAGACTGTCATTTTTGGTTATACTAAAGCTTTAACTCTTTTTAAGTTAAAAAAGACAATTGTGCCTATATTGTTTACAATGACTTTTTGCCCATGTGAGAGCCTACACAGTCCTCTCCACTTTGTAAAGACAAAGCTGGAAATCAAAAATATGTTATTTTCCTTCAATCTATGCTCTATTACAGAGACAGCAGAGGAGGAGGTGGCTAAGAGCACAGGCTATGGGTTGGCCGCCAACGCCGGCACTCCTCAGCTATGAGTCCTTGCATACTTTTTAAAACTTCTCTGTGTCTCAGTTCTTTCATCTGTGAAAGGGAATAATAATAGGACTTCTCTCATGAGGTTTGTTAAGAAGATTAAATGAGTCAATTCATGCAAAGCGCTTAGCTTAGTGCCTACAAATAGAAATCATTCAGCACATTTTCTACATTGAATTAAGGAAGATTCAGACTCCTGTGTATATAAGAATACTTACCACTCCTGATCATACACATACTAAGCTAATTGAGATTTTTATAATATAGATGTGCAAAAAATTAGTACAAACAATTTTTCAATGTGGGTATGATTTAGGCAATATTTCTTCAAAGTTAAGTAATTTATTTATTTATTATCTTTTAAGATTTTATTTATTTATTTTTAGAGAGAGGGGGAGGGGGAGAGAAAGAAAGGGAGAGAAACATTGATTGGTTGCCTCTCATGTGCAACTCGACCAGGGACTGAACCCGCAACCCAGGCATGTACCATGACCAGGAATCAAATTGCCTACCTTTCACTTTACAGGATGATGTTCAACCAATGGATTCACACCAGTCAGTGCAAAGTTAAGTAATTTAGATAGCACTAGCAAACACTAGCAATGTCCAACTTTTCTTTAATAAGAGGGTTTTTTTCTCCCTAAAAATAGACTAACTTTATTGTGTAATTTTTTAGTAAATAATAAATATTTTCTGAATTCTTATGGAGGACAATGAATGCACTATGCTAATAACTATAAGCAAAGGGGTAGTGGTAATTAAGGAAGTTACACATATAAATAAATATATAACACTGATTCTACTTGATAAGAACATACAGTATTTTTTGGACTATAAGACACACTCCCCCCGCCCAATTTGGGAGGAAAATGGGGGTATGTCTTATAGTCCGAATATAGCTTACCTGGCTCACTATGACGGGGGGATGGCAGCCTATGTTATTTATGTTACTAAATATTTTATCACATTTTTTGCTTCAAAAATTTTTTTTCCTATTTTCCTTCTCTAAAACCTAGGTGCATCTTACAGTCCGGTGCGTCTTATAGTACGAAAAATTTGGTACTCAGTTTGGGTAATTTATCTCTATTACAAATCATTGAGAATTCAGTGTGCTTTAGATTGTACCATGAGGAAGCAATAAACTCTTTATGTTGATCTACTGAGGTTTTGGAGTTTTCTTCTATAGCAATTGTAGGTATTTACATTAACTAATAAAGTTGGTTTCTAAAATCTGTAGTAGGACTAATAATATGAGATCTGGGAGTTCTGTTAAGTCTAGTGTTGTTGCTGGGTCCCAAGAAATCCTGCCTCAGGAACAGAACAGGTAAAACTTCTTTGTTCACATTTTGGAATTTTGTTGAGTGCCTACTCCATATGCAGTTTTTATGTGAGATATTGGGGATAAAAAACCAAAAATAAGACAAAGTTGCTGTCCTCAAGGAGTTCATGAGCTAACAGCAGAAGCAGTGACAATAATACAACTGACATTTATTGAATGACTACTATGTGCCTTGCTTTCATTATTTTATTCCTTCTAAAAACTCTTTTAGGTATTTATTCTCATATTTATTTTGAAGGTGACAAAAATAGGGCCTAATGAAATTAGGAAACTTAGGAGCATTTACTAGTACTACTATAGAAAATATGCACAAATAAAACATAATGAAATGAAAGCAAATGGAATGCCTGTAATGCCCGTGGTATGCTGGATATATATATATATATCCAATTATATATATATATCCAATGTATATATATATCCAATTATATATATATCCAATGTATATATATATATCCAATATATATAAAAATTTAATCCAAATAATACTACCCTAAAAATAATGTATTATTATCCCCAAGTTGCAGAAGGAATATGAGTCAGAGAGTTAAGTATATTCCCCTAAATCACTAAGTTTGTAGTAGTGGAGTAAGAAATCTAAATATGTGTCTTTCTGGTTGTAAAACTCAGGTTCTCTCTACCACATCAAGTGGTCTGTGCAAGATGGAGGAAGGGAGAGAACTTCAAGAAACAAGGCAGGGTCAGGGTGGATCTTGAGGGTGCTGAGCAGCCATCAAAAGATTCTGGTGGAAGAATATCAGATTTGTTTTGATTAAAGAGCAATTTAGTAACATTTGAGAAGAATGATCATATCTTGAAAAGCTTTATAAGTTACAGTTATTACACTACTTCCTTTATTGACTTAAAAGTATCACTCAGATGAAGGTCATGAACAAGACGCTTCTTCATCCCTCTCACATGTTGGGACCTAAGTTTTTCACTTTCCTTTTTCTTCAGACTTAGATGACTCATGCTCTCATTTTATCCACCTTGAGCCTAGGTTTCCAGCTTTTATGAGAGTACCCACTACACACCTATACCCTTTTCTGTGTGCACTTATTCCATATTATATTTCTGTTCATATTTACTCCTTGACATTGTTATCCAGATTTGACTATAGATGATATTCTCAAATGAGTGTGGTAATAGAGTTATTGCATTTGTACTGTAATAGTGTAATAAAGTGAAATGTCTGGTGATTTTATGGGATTATCAATGCTATATTGTTTATCTAACAGTGTGTTGTACTGGTCAAGAGCTAGGGCTCTAGACAAGAACTGCCGGTTAAGAATCCTGCTACATAACATACTAACTGTTAAGCACTTTGCTCAAGGTTATTTAACTAAATAATTGGAAGACAGTAAGCCACTTGCTATAATAAAGGAACACACACAGAGTGTAGAATGGGAGCAAACTCTAGCTGAGTGCTTACAGTGCAAGCGGTATGCCAGGCATTATGCTGCATGCTTCATATATCTCACTGCATTTAATAAGAACATGGCAGACCTAGTATAGCCACCTGCTTTATATGTATACTCCTGTACTGAATGAGAACCTGGAGGACTCGGAAGGTGGATATTATTTCTCAAAGTTGACCTCTGTTTATTACTTTCCTTATCTTTATAAGGATAGTGATAGTAAGTATCTCTTAGGGTTATTATGAGGATAAAATGAATCAATCCATTACTATATGCCTGGTGTATACTAAGCTCTCAGTCAGTGTTAACTATTACCTGATGAATCAAGAAGTAATTCAAAATATAAGCTCCTGGCCTCTGAGACAGAATGATAAGGTATGAAAGGACAATATTCATATAGAGGTAAAAATGAAAGAAATCCAGCAGAGAGAAAACAGAACCACTTTTCCAGCTGGTTTATTAGATTAAAGTGGAGAAAACTGACTAGCTGCAAAAGTGGTGCTGTGTATCTCTGACCACAAGTACAAAAAATAGCACTGTTTTTAGATTTAAACATTCTTGATAATTTATTGAAAAATCTTATAAAATGAATATTTTAAGCAATTATATGTTCACTGATTAAACCACAGAAACTAACTTTAATGAAAGAAAATCAGCTTAACTCTTAGGTGCACTAATCTAATGGAATCCAAGTCAGAAAATGCTAAATTTAAATTCTATGAAAATGAAAAATAAGCAGATGAAATAGGTTGTAAATATCAATTGAATGTCACTTTGATTTCTTAACTTGTTTTATGTATGTAAATAACATTCATTTGCATAAGGAGAATATTAGTTAGATCAAAATGCAACCCTATCAAGGAAAATTTACAGGAAAATCATCTGTAGAAAGAGAAAGGGACAGTGCTCATCAGATCAGACTGAGTTGAAAACATGAATGCTCTGAGCTGTCAAACACGGTATTCCTCTAATTAGATATTAGAATAATATTCAGATTTTCCCCTACTAAATATTAAAGTGATCCTTGACACATCTCAGTGGTCACATTGATCAGTTTCCCTGTGCTGAGCCATGGTCCAGTAAGAGTTCTGTTTAAACTTGCTTTTTTTCTCGATTATACCTTACTGGGTCAAAAACACCAAATCACTCAGCTTTTGCTCTTGAGTATTTAATGCCTGTTTAAATCCTCACGTACTGGTAACTTTAATTTCCTTATTTACTGGATGTCCAATTGGAGAAGAAATTTCAAAGACAGATTTCACACTATACTTTCAAAGATAAATTTCAAGCTACAATGGAAAATTTGGGTTAATTTTCTTCATTCTTCATGTCTAGATTCCTATGCTCATTCTGTCCTTGAAACCATGTCTCAAATATAGTTAGTCAAGTTGGGGAAGAATGAACCCCAGAGTTTTAAAAACTAAGTGGCTGGTTATAGGTTGAAGACAGTGTAAGTGAGGAGATGGTTCTACCTGTGAATCCTAAAAAATACTAAGAAATTTTTTTTTTTTAAAGGATTCAGGAGATCCAGTAATGAGGAATTACCACTCCCCCTCCCCAGCTAGGTAACATTTAGGAGTCAATGACAACTAAAGATGATTGGTTTATAATTTTTTGCCCTTATTCTTAGTATCAGCAGACATCTGTTTGGGAAGTGGTGGTAGAAAGAAGGCTGTGTGCGTGTGTCAGTGAGCGTGCAAGCACGCATGTCTGTGTGAGAGAACCAAGGGAACACCTGTGTGAAGGGTCCCCAGGGACCTTCCTTTGTGAAGGTTTAAATCTTGAGATATAATTCTCAGATACACTTGACACGCAAGGAAAAAGTCCAAGTTGTTAAAATTTTAAGAATTCTTTGGCCTCTGTTTTTATTCTCTTCTGAATATCATTAACCCTTTAGGAATGAAATTTGCTGAGGTCAGTGCAGGCTAATGAGTTATTCTTATGGAAATTAAAAAGCTAGTGTGGCAAAGGTGGATAGGCACACTCACCCCATCCCTTCCTCTCCTGGGTTCCAGTAATGCTCTGAGTTACACACGGAGGTCTAGTACTGAAGGGTGTCCCACAGCAAAGCCAGCAGGGAGGGAGCAGCTCCTGGACAGGACAAAGCAGTAGCAACAGGTCTCTTATTGCATCCAGAGGACAGAGAACACCATTTTCCTGAAAGTGGAAGCAGTGACTCCAGAGAACTCCTGGATTCTTTTTAATATTTCAAGGCTAGACCTACTGCTGGTTGCTGGGCAACACATTTCCACACATGCTTCCCAGGAAACAACTTACCCCTACAGACATAGACATCTCAGGCTCTTCTTCTATCTTCCTGTTTATAGGTTAGAGACTGTGCATTTGGAGAGGAATGTTGTCTTCAACACTCATTTAAAGATACTACGAATTTTCTGGTAAAAAGTTATTTTGAAGATATCGCTTGTCAAATATCACTTTCTCAGTGAAACCTTCTCTGGACACCGTATTTGTAATTGTAACATCTCCCCTAGCCTCATTCCTTAACTCCCTTGCCTAATATATTTCTCCATTATACTTGTCACCGGTATCATATATTATATATTTTACTTATTGATTCATTTACCAGATGGAAACATAGCTCCATGAAGGCAGGGATTTTTCCTCTCTTTTTTCTTTTTCTTTTTTCTGACTACTCTTTATCCTAAGTGCCTAGAATAGTGTCTGTGTCTTGTGGTCATTCGATAAATACCTGCAGATGACAAACAGAAGTGCCCTGTTCCCTTCTGCCTGTGCACAAAGCATCCAAGCGACTCTCAGTCTCACAGGGAGCGCTCTTTTTTTTAAAATTTTATTTTAATCATTGTTCAAGTACAGTTTTCTCCCTTTTACTCCCATTCCAGCTCGCCCACCCATCCCTCCCAACTTCCCTCCCATTACCACTCTCCCCCTAGTTTGTGTTCATGTGTCCTTTAAATTTGTTCCTGTAAACCCTTCCATTCTCCCCTGAAATTCCTTCTTCTCTCCCCTCTGGTCACTGTCGCTCCTTCTTGAATGCTGTTTTGAACCACCCAATCCAATTATGAGGGTTGTGATTTTCACAGCAGTTTTTGCATACTACAGGAAGGGTGCAGTATCCCCAGTTGTTTCCTTTAGCAAATAACTGCCTTGTTTCCTTTAGCAAATACTGTTTATAGGTTAGAGATTCCCTTGGTCTCTCCGGTTCCTCTCTGCTGCTCAAATACCTGCTATTTCTGAAGGCAATGCTAATACAACCATTGTTCTGGCTTTCCCTTCATTGGTCTCAGTCAGAGGTGCCATTGCTGGAACAGTAGATAGGTCTCACTTTTTTTTAACATTCCTGGGGCTTTGTTCCCTGCCTTCACCGATGTTGCCTTCATCATCATTTTGGACACCTCCCTCATCAATATTCTCTTTCCCTTCCTCCCAGAGCCAATGGATACTTCTCAGTTTTGGAGAAACAAATAAACAAAAACTCCAGACTAAAAACTGTTCCTAGAAGGGCATGCACCTGGATTCTATAAGCTCCCACTCTTATTCTGATATCCTGGGGAACTAAGAAAACAAAAAGTCCAAATTAGCCAGGTCCATTAATAGTTCCCTGCCTGCTCGTGGATTTTTGTATGGAAGCACATCACAGGCTTCCTCCCCAGGCATGTAATTGCAGATTTTTCTCCAGCCCCTTTGGCCCTTTGTCTTCCACTGTGAATCTGGTACTTGGTATTATTTCTGGTTCTGGGATTGATCTTTGGGCTTAATGCTTTGGGCTGTTTGGCCCAGGACTAGGACTTTCAGTCTCCTTTGGCCATAGCCTCACACTAGCCCTGTTACTCTTAAAGCTGAGGAGGTTGAACCCAAAGGACTTCTGTTTTAGCTTTTCATTCCCTATTGAGGATACCTGGTTTTTCAACCAGGGCAGATGGGGAATGGGTGATGAGAAGCCAAATATCTTGACCCATGAATCCTGGAACAGTGGATTTGCAGAAACACAGCTGACTCCAAGAAGATTTAAACACACTCTGCAGATGCATGGCATTGACAACCACCATAGCCTCAGACCAACTTTCAGCAACTGGGAAACGTTTTCTTCTACGATGAGGCCTAAAGTATGAGACCATCTCCTTAAGCACCTGCACAATATCTAAGAAACTCTGCCCTTATTGTGTCCAGGGCAGCATTTGACTCTCTTATAGATTAGCTGGTGGGGGAAGCCAGAAGGATTCCTTTGGGATTCTGTATGTCCTTGGAATAAGGCACTTCTTACAGCGAAACTCTGCCCATAGGAGCTCTCAACCTGGGAGCACATGGCACATGTTCGATATCAAGAGGAGACTTAGGGGTAAGGAGGAATGTTATGTCATTCAATCAGACAGCAGCACCAGGGCAGGCTGTGGGAAGGTGCGGGTGGGCAAGGAAGGGCCTGCTCACGTATCACAGGCCCCCCTGGAAGTCTTGATGTCATCAGGGCTAGAGCGTCAAAAATTCCCTCTTTCTATATAGAAACAAGTGCAGTCTCTTGCACATTCATTAATCTACATTTTAAAATATATGCAGGCAAAGATTTACTAAGCACGTACTATGCACACATTGTTGGGCTAGGAGGTGGGAGAGTTGAAACTTATAATAAACAAGACCCATTTTCTGATTTCCTAAGAGGTTACTGTCTTGTGCGGGAGACACATAAGCACAGAAATAACACAAAATGGTATAAAGGGGCAAGGCAAGTGATGAATGTGTGAGATGAGAATGGATGTAGCCAGCAAAATTTCTAATTTTGAGCATTAGTGTTACAGTACATATGGCTTTTATTTCTTTTGCAAAAGGAAGAATAAAAATTCTATGATCTTTTTTTATAAGACTATTAAGCTAAACTACTTCCAACAACTTAGAGAAATTTGGTTATTCATGAGAATAACACCTTTTCTAAAAGAAATAAAGTTAATTTTCTACTCTTCTGCAAAGGAGGTCATTAATTATACATTTTAGATTTCATCAATTTCAGTTAGATGAGACTAACATTCTAACTAGATGTCAAGGAAGAAATAATATTAAATTAAATACACTGGAAGACAATAAATGGTTATTAAAAACATAATTCTGTTACTCTTATAATGTTTTTTCACTCGGGCATCTAATTAAAGGCCTGAGTTTCACATTTAGGCAGTCATGTCAACGCATAGCAATCCTGTGAGCTTTAAACAAAAGCTTCTAAACCATTGAGTCATTTCCAGATTAAGGACAGATGGATGGTATTTTTTTTTTGAGCACTTAAAAAAACAAAATCAACAAAAACACTGGCATAGACAGTAGTACCATCTTTCTGCAAAAAAAAAATTAAAATCAACATACCTCTTATTCTTCTTTCCACTAGGAATTTACTGTTTTTAAGGTAGAAACTTTGTCTTGAGGAACTTTAATACATGTGATTTTGTGTTTTGGTGATTGTCATGGACAACAAATGTAGGAAATGAAGGAAGGAAAAGCAAAAGACTGGCATTCTGGGTGATTCTCCCAGTCTGCTGTTCTGTATTCATCTTCTACTGGTTTTCAGAAGGTGCCCCCTGTTTGGACAGCCCCCTATGAGGAGAAACAGAAGCAACACCATGCTCCCCTCAATGCTGCATGGGGCAGGCAGAGCCATCTTTCATTTTTCACATTATTTTCTGCTCACGTGGCTCACATTCACAAATGGAGATCTGTTTCTTTTTTAAATTCTTTTTTTCTCAAGGAATCCAATAATAATTTTAACCAATTTCAATTGCTTTTATTAAGCCTATGGATGGGGAGGGGCATTCACTTTCCAATGAAGATTAAAGTTAATGGTGTTGAAGAATTTAATTTTGGGGTTAAAATAGTTTCTTTAAACTCTTTGACTTCCCACATCTCAAGTGAAATCTGAATCGTTCCTACAACTGTATGATGAAAAATTGATACACGTGCATTGCATCTGTTTGACTCTGCTATCTTGACCTATGTGATGGCAAAGCAGTGAAGACCCAAAAGAGGTGTAGGATGAACTTATCACAAAAGTTAACAAAAGTTAAAAGGGTAAATAACACTTACCTTTGGTTTTGGTCTTACATGGAATACTCAGGCTGGTCATACATATTTTCACTATATTTTTGCATGTCATTATTTTATATTCATTCAGTCTCTGTTAGATTCTTTCTCTCCCTGTTAGGCTTTCAGTGTTTTAAGAGGTATGGTTACTATCTCTTACTTCCTGTTTCCTCGTATAGAATCTATTCCAGTATTCCACAGATAGTAGCTGTTTAAAGGATAATCGTTATGAGACCTGGCTGGTGTAGCTCAATGGATGGAGTGCTGGCCTTTGAACCAAAAGGTTGCTGGTTGAATTCCCATTCAGGGCACATGCCTGGGTTGTGGGCCAGGTCCCGAGTAGGAGACATGGAAGAGGCAAGCACACATTGATGCTATTTTCCCTCTCTTTCTCCCTCCTTCCTTCTCTGTCTAAAAATAAATAGACTTCCAGCCTCCTGGCCAAGACGGAGACCAAGATGGAGGCATAGGTAGATATACTTTGTCTTCTCACATAACCAAAAGAAGGTCAACAACAAATTTAAATACAAAAAATAACCAGAACTGCCAAAAAATCAAACTGCATGGAAGTCCAACAACCAAGTAGTTAATAAAGAAACATTCATTCATACTGGTAGAAGGGGTGGAAGTGGGCAGCCTGGGTGGAGAGGATATGTGTCAAGGTGGTGGCTAGAGGACTAGGCAGATGAGGCAGTGGCTGGTAGTCCCATATTTGTGTGCAGATAAACTGGGAGGAACAACTGGGAAGTGAGACAGACTGCACAACCCAGGGTTCTGAGGTTCTCAAAACCTCTGGGTATAAAAACCTGTGGAGGTGGCAGCAGTGGGAGAAACTGCCAGTCTCACAGGAGAGTTCATTTGAGAGACCCACAGGATCCTAGAACATACACAAACCACAAACCCATCCACCCAGGAATCAGCACCAGAAGGACACAATTTGTTTGTGGGTAGCCGGGGAAGTGACTGAAAGTTGGCCAAGAGCTGAGCAAGTGGCATTGTTCCCTCTCAGACCCCTCCCCCTCATATAGTGCCACAACTCAGCAATGTGGGTTGCTCATCCCTGGTGAATACCTAAGGCTCTGCCACTTACAATGTAACAGATGTGCCAAGACAAAAATAAGGCCCAAATGAAAGAACAGATGAAAGTTCCAGAAAAATACAACTAAGCAATGAAGAGATAGCCAACCTATCAGATGCAGAGTTCAAAACACTGGTAATCAGGATGCTCACAGAAATGGTTGCGTATAGTCACAAAATAGAGGAATAACTAAAGGCTATGAAAAGTGAAATAAAGGAAAATGTACAAGGAACCAACAGTGATAGGAAGGAAAGTGGCATTCAAATCAACGGTTGGACCAGAAGGACAAAATAAACATTTACCAGAACAGAATGAAGAAATAAGAATTCAAAAAAATGAGGAGAGGTTTAGGAATCTCCAGGAGAACTTTAAACATTCCAAAATCCGAAGTATAGGGGAGCCAGAAGGAGAAGAGGCAGAGCAAGAAATGGAAAATTTATTTGAACAAATAATGAAGGAGAACTTTCCCAATCTGGCAAAGAAAATAGACTTCTAGGAAGTCCAGGCTCAGAGAGTCCCAAAGAAGCTGGACCCAAGGAAGCACACAGCAAGGCACATCATAATTAAGATACCCAAGAGTAAAGATAAGGAGAGATTATTAGAAGCAGCAAGAGAGAAGGAGACAGTTACCTACAAAGGAGTGCTCATAAGCTAATTTCACAAAAGAAACCTCACAGGCAAGAAGGGTCTGGAAAGTATTTGACATCATGAAAGGCAAGGACCTACATCCAAGATTACTCTATCCAGCAAAGCCATCATTTAGAATGGAAGGGCAGATAAAGTGCTTCTCAGATAAAGTAAAGCTAAAGGAGTTCATCATCAATGAGCCCTTATTATTTGAAATGTTATAGAGACTTATCTAAGAAAAAGAAGATGATCAAAATTATGAACAGTAAAATGACAACAAACTTGCAACTATGAACAATTGAACCTAAAAAAACCCCACCCCAAAACCAAAACCAAAACAAACTAAGCAAACAGCTGGAATAGGACCAGAATTATAAAAATAGAGATCACATGGAGGGTTATTAATGGGGAGGGGGAGGGGAAGAATGGGGGATAAGATATAGAGAGAAGCATAAATGGTAGGTACAAAATAGACAGAGAGAGGTTAAGAATAGTATGGGAAATGAAGAAGCCAAAGAACCTATGTGTACAACCCATGGACATGAACTAAGGTGGGGGGAATGCTGGTGTGAGAGGGTGTGTAGGGCAGAGGGGAATAAAGGGGAGGAAAATAATGAGACAAGTGTAATAGCATAATCAATAAAATATACTTAAAAAGAAAAATATAAAAGTAAATAAATAATTTTTTTAAAATTTTATTTATTTAATTTATTTTTTAAGAGAAGAGGGGAAGAGGAGGAGAAAAAAGGAGAGAAACTTCAATGTGCGGTTGTCTCTCATGCGTCCCCTACTGGGGACCTGGACCACAACCCAGGCATGTGTCCTGACTGGGAATTGAACCAGCAACCCTTTGGTTTGCAGGCCAGCGCTCAATCCACTGAGCCACACCAGCCAGGGCTAATAAATAAAATTAAAAAAAAAATTGTTATTAGACTGACATTTTTCCTCCCAGTAACTGATTGAAATTACTTTTTCCCCTTTATTTTACTCTATGCAGAAGCAGTGACCTGAATCTGTAGTATGGTACATAAAGAAAAGAGATCACTAGAGTCGACATGAATTTGAAATAGCGAAGAAATGGGTTATCCAAACTAAAGTAAACAATGTGGGTACTTTTTGCATAAAAGAAGCCTCTGCTTTGTAAGTGGCCAGTTACTATTAGTACTTATCACCCATTTATTTTTGTTTCTAACTATTATGAAGTTGATTTTCTTTAGAGTGGCTTTGAAAGAACACTAAGAGCAAACTCATCACTTTAAAATGCTTATTTATACTGTTTTACCCTCTCTTTTCAATGTGATATAGAGACATTAAACCATAAGATTTTTATTTAAAATTTTTTTATTTACTTATTTTAGAGAGAGAGAAACATTGATCTGTCATTGCACTTAGAACATTCGTTGGTTGATTCTTGGTGTGCCCTGACTGGGGATTGAACCTGCAATTTTGGTGTTTGAGGGCACACAACTGAAACACCTCATCAGGGCTAAACCATAAGATTCTTGTTAAATATGGTTGAAGCTGTGGAAATACATTCCCAGTGTATGACAGGGGAAAAAAGGACCCTTAGTATCTTTCATGAGGGAAAAGCAATGATCATTATGTAGGTTTTGGACAGTTTCCCTTCTTTTCCTTTTTCCTTCTGTCATCAATTTAGTTTTATTAGAAAACAAGTGCCCATCTGTTTTTCATATGAAAAGAAAATGTTTCTTAATTGTATTTATATGCAAGCCAATAATTCCAAGCAGCATGATTAATCTAAGGCAATAAACAAATGACTTCAAGAAAGTACTTATAAAGGCCACTGCCCTTCAAGTTTTCAGTTTTTCTCACATTCTCAAGTTTCTTGGGTAAAATCCTTCTTGATTTCCCAACTGCTATTAACTTTTATTGCAATTGTTACTGAAAAGGGAAGGTCAGTAGAAGAAAAATGAATTAACTGCATATGAGAAAAAGTTTATAGTAGTTACCTGAGCTAGGGCTTATCTTTTAGGAGAGCAATTGAATAAATCTAGAGTCAAAGTAACTAGTATTTATAAACTTATTTTAGCCATGTCTTCACAGGAAAAGACCATGTCTAGACAGCATGGCCTATTAGTAAGGTCAGGAAAAAAGACTTGGCTGGTGTGGCTTAGTGGATCGACTTTTCAATTTGATAAAGATTTTCCCACATAATTATGTTGTAACACAAAATATAGAAATACCAATTTCCACATACAGCATAGTTAAGATAATCTCACTGACTCTCACTAGCTAAATATTTCATCTCAACTCTGTTAGGTGGTCCCTGTTGGTTGCTTTACTTGAATAACTACTTCTAATGCACATAGTTATATACGTAAGCAGAGCCATAAAGTTTTCAGAAAAAGTATTTGGGTCAGGCCATTGTGTTATGAATATGAATTTCCTTTTTATCCTCTTCATTCTAAGGTAGGTTATAAAAATGAATTTTAGTAGGAAAAATATGTGCTTATTCAGAACATTATGCAATCTGAAGCATAGACCACCTCAGATATTTTGGAAATTTGAAATTTAATTATAATGTATATCACATACATACAAGAAACTGATCAGTGATAACCCAAAATCAAAACTTCATTTAATATATATTGCCCTGACTGGTGTGGCTCAGTGGGTTGGGTGTTGTAGATTCCTGGTCAGGGTACATGCCTGGGTTGCAGGCCAGGTTCCTCAGTTGGGTGTGTGGGAGAGGCAAATGATAGATGTTTCTCTCCTTCTCTTTCTCCACCCCTTCCCCTCTCTCTAGAAGTAAATAAATAAAATATTTTAAAAATTATTTAATATATATTGCTTGTGCACCCTATACCAGGAGCTGTGCTAAACTCTAGAGACAAAACATTATTTCTTTATGTATGTTATAGGCTGGAGGTTCTGAAACTAGAGAAGTAAAATGGCAACAGAGAAGTCTGTGAGTATTCTGGGGAATTCCTCTTCTGTTAATAGTTGTTCTAATGTCTAACAGATGCCTTGAACAGGGTTTGAGGTGTACTTTCGGGAATGAGTAGGGGTTATCTTAGTCTTAGTGAGTTCAAATAGAGAAGCAGCCTTCGGTATCTTTGAACTTTGACTAAGGAAGAGCAAAACAAATATTTCACTAGTTGAAGACGTGGAAAGGAGGCTTGAAAAAAGAAGGGGGTTATCCATGTGTATGAAGTGGGAAGAAGAAAATGGAATTAGAAAAAGAAGAGAATGAATATATATATTCAGCTCCATGTGTCTATATTTAATACCTATCAATCCTGAAGAGAGCTTTTTTTTTTGCATTCAGTGGGTGTTTCAATATAGGATGTCAATAACACAGGTAATAAATACTAGCATTGTTTGATTCTGAAACCTTGGTCTCATATTACTGTGGCCTTGGAGACCCAGTAAAATGTGTAAAATTATTGGTGGTGAATAGCTGAGATCAGTGTGTGATTTAGTAATAATATATGATGATTGTTTTATTGTGGATAATTGTTGAATGAATACTTATTTTTGTGTTCAAGTACACCCATACTTAAATATCCTCCAGACATACTGATGGTCAACATTAACAAGGATTAAAACAGAACAAATTAGCAAATTCATTCATTTTCTTTCTAACACATGGTTAATTACACAACTGAGGGATCAAAGTCCTGTGCTCTGAAAGTATGTTTGCTTTTCACACTAGGGAGCCAAGTTTAGCTGCACTTGAGGAATTCAAACAGAAACTGTTTATTAGCCAGCAGCATAATAAAGGCTATAATTAGATAAATACCTAGGGAATAGAAAGATAAGCATAGGAACAATCCATCCACTTATAGTTACTTTTTCTTACTGCTTATTACATGGGTTTCCATCTTTCATCTATAAATTGGTCAGAGTTTTTAGTTGCAAACCACAGGATCCACTCTGGCTAGCTTAAACAGAAGGCTTTATGCAAGTATCTTAGGTAGCTCACAGAATTTCTGCAAGGTCCATTGGACCAGATGTGCATACAACACATTCTCAGATCATACATTTGGGAGCTCTGCTTAACCAGCTGCAGGATTGTTATTACCAATTGACCACTGCTGCCACCGTCCACTGATTGTGCTTTATGCCACGTGTCAGACACCTCCTGAAGAATTAGATAACTCCACTCCCCCATTTGCCAGAAAATTGATTTTTCCATGTGCGGCTACTGGCTCGTGTTGTTACCTTGCATGTTTCATTTCTGGAGTCTTATGTGGGTGTATCTGTTTGGTACAACCTAGAGCCGATGCTTGTACGGTAGCTGCAAGTGAGACTAGAAGGAATTCTGTTTTGTTTTGTTTTTTAATTCTACTTTGGTAAGGCTGATTCATGATATGAGAATCTATCAAAATATTGAGAATGTTTAAAAGATATCAGGCAGCTATAAATGATAAAGTTACAAAGGCTATGACTGAAGAACCTCAGTGACGACACATTTATTTCAGGATGAGCTAGAAATTGAAATTAGGTGGCACAGTAACAGGATGTGCTGATGAAAGCAGGAGGCTAAGATTTTTTTTGAATCTTGATGTGTAGGATTTTGACAAATTATAATTTCTAAATTGTAAACATCCAAAATACCTAGGGATAAACTTGACATGAACTATACATGACCTATGAAGAAAGTGATGAAATGTGCATCATACAAGACAGGACATGGAAAGACACCTTTTCTTGGCTAGAAACACTAATGTGAAAATGTCAGGGATCTCAAAGTCAGTCAATGCCGTATCTTAATCAAAACTCCTTGAACGGGCTTCTTGAAGGGAACTTGACTAAATAATTGTAAAGATAACATTGGATTACAAATATAGTCAACAATATTCTGGAAAATACATTAGGTAATGAATGTAATAGCCACTAAAATCCCGAAAAAGAAATGCAATGAGGGGTAACTTTCCCTGGCATCAAAGCATTAGTTAAGTAAGTGAATGTGGTTCTGCTGGCACTGGCATAGGCAGAAGGATGAGATAAGGTAATGAGTCTAGGGGACTTGTTAGTAAGGGAATAAAATGCATGATAAAGGTGGCAGTGTCAAAAAGCTGGGTTGTTTAATGAATAATGTTAAGAAAACTGGTTAGTCACTCAGGAAAAAAGGACTCAGTACTGACTTCGCTTACTATGTTAACATAAAATCCAAATGGATCAGAAATTTTGTGTAAAATACTGACCTGTGGAATTATTGAAAAAAAATCAAGGGCAGATAGTGTTACACTCTTGTGGTAGGGAAAGCCTTTTACCATCACACACTCCCCTTCATATAACCTAAAGAAAAATATTAAAATATTTATGTATAAAATTAAAAAAATTAGTATAGCAAAATAAACCATGAAAAACAGAAAGAACATAAAACAAATTGGGAAAAATATTTGAAACAAATGTTTACATAGCTGAAAATGAAATCATGTGACAATATAGTCCTGTGTTTAACAGTTCTCAATCTTTTCATACACATGTAACATGTGGACTCATAATTTGTGTCTTTTCCATAATTTAGTTCCTTTATAGACTTCTCGTTGACTCTGTGTTTTTCAGCACCTAGTAAAGCTATGTTGAAAAATGTTAAAGATTTGGCTAATTCATCAGGCAAATGTTTTAACTGAAAAGAACATAGTTTTGTTTCTTTTTTTTTTTTTGAAGTTTGTTGTCCACAGTATTATAATGGAGTTTTGTATATTAGATATGTTTCCTTTGAAAAATATCTTTAGATGAGTTATATTTCTGTAAAGAATAATGAAAAGAAGTCTGCTGGGATCCAGAAGTCTGAGGCAGATTCTTTTAGGGTTTTGTTTTTTTTTTTTTTTGCTTCCCTGCATTCAAGGAAGACAAGGCAGGATTTTTAAAGAGGGGTTGTGTTCCCTTCAGATTGTTATTCTAAATCTGACTTGATGGCAGAATCCAAAGTACATCATCTCCCAGATAAAGCTAACAGCTTGCCAGACTGCTATGTTACAATTGAACTGTAAATGGCTCACATCAGCACATTCTGTCAACTTTATATAAACCCCACTTTATGTAATGTGATTATAGATCCCCTGAACACTACTTTGTACCTGCAGCTCACAGGATGATTCTCTTGGTTTTCCCTATCAGGCATGATGACCATGAAAAACGGCATGGGCTAGTGGTGAGGACACAGGCAGAGATGACAGGTGCCTGGTGCTTGTAGTTTCATTTTTCTAGAAATCCGTTACCCAATGTGTAAGAGTGTGACTAATTGTGTACCTTTCCCCCCACCCCGCCCCAAGTCTTTATTCCTTGATCTCTGTATCGTATCCAGAGATATTTTCGGCTGGCTTACTTTGACCCAAAGATGTGAAAACTCCATAAGAGGAGCAGGTGATTCATGTCGGTCACACAGTCTTCTATGCAATGTGAATTTTCCAGGAAAGCTTCACTCTCCATTTCTCTTTGATATAATCCCTTCTGGTCCAATATCAGGTGGACCTCATGGTATGAAGAGTTGCTAGGAGATTCATTCAAATCAAAAAGCATTCACTGAGCCTCTGTTTGGGAATACCAAGACATGTAATGCAAGATCCCTACTTTTGCAGGGGTGACAGCCTAATGGGAAGACAGAAAAAAGCCAGGTTTTTCAATGTATATAATTAATGCTAAGATAAGACTCCTGGATGTTGATTATAGGAAGGGTACTTAGACTTACCTGGGACCCAGTAAAGTTTCCTGCAAAGACGATGCTTGATCTGAGCCTCAAAGGTTGAGAAAGAATTGTATAGGTGGGAAGAGAAGTCCATGTAAAAAGCACATTCTTAAAAATGTCACAGAGATATGAAATAACATGGGGACATGGGCAGGAAAACTCCCATAATTCAGAATTGCTGGAGGGAAATGTTTGAGACACGGAATGTAGGAGATGGGGCCTAGGAAGAAAAAAAGTGTCAGATCTGGTAGGACCCAGATGCTGTCCTATCAGCTTGGCCCCTATTCTATGGGCAATGCTGAGTTCATTTCTTGCTTTCTCTTGTATCCACATTCAATCCTTCAGCAAATGCTCTTGACCAGATCACCCAAATCTGAGCACTGTCACAACAACTTAATCCAGGCTACTGTGGGTCACAACAATAGCGTTGCAGTAACAGTGGGACTCAGTCTCCTTCCGTTTTTGTTCCTCAAAAGTCTACCTTCTTCACAGAAGTGAAAGTGATCCCTCTAAAACATAAAGCAGATAATGACATTCCCCAGTGAGTTCTCAAACCTCCAATAGCTTCGTCATAGCTAGAATAAAATACACGCCCTTACCAAGGCCTAAAACACAAGGCCTTACTGGAACTGGCGCTTGCCCTGCTCTCCACTTCATCCTCGGCCCTCTTACACGCTGCGTTCCAACACACAGGCTTCCTGTGCGCTGGGGATATGCTGCCACCTCTCTGACTCAGTAATCTCTGTTTCTGTAACGTTCTTCTTTGTTCCTGCCCATCTCCCTCATGCCTGACTCTCTCCTCTCACTGCCCTCTGCTGAGAAAGGGCCCTCCTGACCATCCTTCTAAAACTTAACCCCCCACCTCCATCACTCTCTGTCTCGTTGTCTGCTTATTGCCTGTCTTATCGACAGGAATGTAAACTTCAAGAAGGCAAAAATGTGTCTGTTTTTGTTTACTGTTGTATTTCCAGTGAAGCACTGGAAATTTTTTTAATCTAAATTTTATTTTTAATCACAGTTTATATCCAATATTATTTTGTATTAGTTTCAGGTGTATATCATAGTGGTTAGACAGTCATATACTTTACCAAAGTGTTCCCCCCTGATATTTGCAGTACCCTCCTGGCACCATACATAGTTATTATAACATTATTGACCATATTCCCTATGCTGTAATTTATATCTCTGTGACTATTCTATAACTACCAATTAGTACTTCTTAATCCTTTCACCTTTTTCAACCAGCCCCCAAAATCCCCTTCCCTCTGACAACCATTAGTCTGTTCTCTGTATCTATGAAACTGTTTCTATTTTGTTTGTTAATTTTGTTCTTTAGATTCTATATTTAAGTGAAATCATATGGCATTTGTCTTTCTCTGACAAACTTATTTCATGTAGAATAATACCTTCTAGGTTCATCAATGGTGTTGCATTTGGTAATATTTCATTCTTTTTTATGGTCAAGTAACATTCCATTGTATATATGTATCACCACTTTTTTTATCCCCTCTGCTGCTGATGGGCACTTGGGTCGCCTCAGTATCTTAGCTATTGTAAATAATTCTGCAGTGAAGATAGAGGTGCATATATCCTTTCAAATTAGTATTTTTGATTTCTTTGGATAAATACCTAGAAGTGGAATCACTGGGTCATGTTGAAGTTATATTTTTAATATTTTGAGGACCCTCCATACTGTTGTCCACAGTGGCAGCACCAACCTTCACTCCCACCAACAGTGCACAAGGTTCTCCTTTCTCCAAACCCTAGCAACACTTGTCATTTGTAGATTTATTGAGGACAGCAATTCTGACAGGTATCAGGTTATGTCTTATTGTGGTTTTAATTTTCATTTCTTTGATGATTGGTGATGTTGAGAATCTTTTCATATGTCTATTGGTCATCTGTATCCTCTTTGGAGAAATGCTATTCAGGTCCTCTGTTTATTTTTTTTTAATTGAATTTTTTTTTGGTGTGAGTTGTATGAATTCTTTATATATTTTAGATTAACTCCTTATCAGATGTATCATTGGCAAATATCTTCTCTCATTTAGGTTGTCTTTTTGTTTGATTGGCTCTGAGGATTTGTTGAATAAATAAAATGAATGGATTGAGAATATTAAAAAATTTGTGAGTGAAAAGATTAGGTGTGTGTTTTTGGCAGGTCACGCTGACTGCAATGTGGAAAATGTATGTAAGGGTAGTTTCAGGATGGGGCAAATAAGTAGATGGGAGTTAGAGAGACTTCTTTGGAGGATCTTGTGTTAGTTCAGGTCAACAGTGTAAAGGACTGAACTAAGACGATGGTATTTGGCATGCAGAAAGAGGAGATAGATTTGAGAAGTGTTGTGGAGATAGAATTGGCCAAACATGATCAGATTACATCTGGGCCTCCCTTCAGACTCTTGGCTGCATAAGGGGATGATAAAGGATGCTGAATTTGGAAGTGGTCCAGAATCAGAGGAAGCTGAATGATGTTGCCTGAGTCCCTTCTGGGACCAGTGCTTTTCCATTTCAGCATTTCCCTGAGTTGAAATTGCCAAGGCATTCATGTGTCCCTTGTGAAGCACAGAAGCATTGTCTTGCTGCAGATCCAAATGACTACAATGAGTTGGATGTATTTTTGGCACCAGATACACGTTCAATAATAGTTTAATGATAGTTTCTACTGCAATTGGATTTACCCTGGAGGCTGCCCATCTCTCTAATGACTAGGACCAAGCCTGCTTAGTTTATAAGATCTGGCAAAATTATAGTATGAATTGGTAATACCGTGGGCTGTTATACAAATTATACCAGGTCTGTCTCTGAGGAACTTATCCAGGCCCAGTGCCACCAGAGACTTCAAGAACACTGACTTGAAAAGAAGTACTGTGCTGTTATGAACATCACAAACCATGTACCTAGTAAAATAAGAAGGGAACCCACAATGCCTCACTTTTAGAAGCAATTTATCTTCTTGAAATTTTTGAAAATGTATTTGAGCTTTTGAAATTGACACTTAGTAGAGTGTCATAATTTTGTTTTCAACATGGTTTGGGAAGGTTCTTTTTAGCTTGGAAAAAGTTATTATCTAAGCCAAAGACAGAATTATGTGGCCTCAAATTTATAAACTTTTAATCCAAGAGAGATTATGAAATTATTTTGGATGATTGAGACAGAAGTCTTTCCAAAGAAAAGGTTTATCACATGGGTGATTTAAAATACCACTAGAATTGCCTCTCCAAGCAATGACCTAGAAATCTGACAATGTGCTAATGAATTCTCAAACAAATCAAACAAATAAACACAAAAATCACATTGGAACATTTCACAATTGGCAGAATGAAAACTGGCAACGATGACTTCTGGAAAAGTGAGTTGGATCTTAGAGCATTAAAATGAGTTTGGGGACTATAACATGAAGTCAACACTTTTGTGAGAATTTTGGAATGCTCAATTTCCCACAATCTCATCATTTTTCTGCCTGACAATTGTAATTATTCTTTACCAACTTGACAGTCAAGTTTGCTTCCTGTAGTGATAATATACCTGCTACTATCATGACCAGACCCTATTGGAAAAAGAGCTTTGTCTTTGATAGGTTTGTTCATTTCAAAGTTAACTTTCTATATTATTGTAGCCACTCTTTTACATTATTCATTAACTAATTACCATTCATGCTTCTGACAGTAGTTTGTGACTTTGGAGAAAATGTGGAAGTACACAATTATCTCCCTGATTACAAGGAAAAGACTACTTCACTAATGTCACAAATTAAAACTAATTAATTACTTGGACAAGCTATGACATACTACTTCAGAAAATATTGAACATTATTGTATATTTCTAAAATATCCAAGGCCATTAAATCATCATGCATTTAATGTATGAGATATTATAAAGGAATCTAATTCTGTACAGGTTGAGAAAACATGTATGGAACATTAAGACCAGGTCATATACTTTTAAAAAAGAACAATAGTAGGGAAAATAGAATAATCAATTATAGAGTAAAAGTGCCTGATATGTATAAAAGATATTGTTTTGAAGTCCATCCACTTAACTATTTATTCAATAAGTTTTTTTCTCACCTTTGTGAAGGTGACATTTGAGAAAGAAGGTGACATTTGAGAAAGACTTAAACGAAGTGATGGAGCAAAGCTTGCAGATACCTGAGGAATCAACTTTCAAAACAGAGGGAACTGACAGTGCAGAGAACTCTAGAGGGCCCATGTCTACAGTGTTGGAGGAGGAATGAGTCTGTAGGAAAGCAGAGGCCATTGGCTGGAGCACAGCAATGCACATGAGGTCAGAAGACCACTGGGGTCTGTAGCAAATGTAGCCAATGAGGGGTGTTGGTTTTTATTCTGGGTGAAATGGAGAGGACTTGCAGTGCTTTGACAAGACATGACTTAAGTTTTAAAGCGTCAGACACAAAGAGTGCAGTGATGATTGCCAGAAGGGAGAGGGATTGGGGGACTGGGTATAAGAGGTGAAAGGATGAAGAAGTACAAATTGGCAGTTACAAAATAGTCACAAGTATGTAGGGAGTATGTAGGGAATATAGCTAATGATATTGTCATAACTAGGTATGGTGTCACATGAGTACTAGAAACATTGGGGCCAGGAGCACTTGGTAAAGTGTATGACTATCTAACCCCCATACTGTACACCTTAAAATAATACAAAATAATATTAAATGTAAAGTGTAATTGAAAAATAAAATAAAATAAGTAAGGAAACAGAAAGGTTCAGTGTGTGTGGTATGTTGAGAATAGATTGTAGGGACCATGGGTGGACTCAAGGAAACTCTGTAAGAGGCTAATCTAGGACGATGGCTTCCACGAGTGGGAGCAGTGGAGGGAGGGAGAAGTAGTCAGATTCTGGATATATTTTAAAAGTAGTGCTGTTGGATGGATTGGTGGTGTGGGAGAAAGATGCAAGTCAAGGACAATCCCAGGAGTTTGGGTAAGCACCCAGAAGGGAAGAATTGTCATTTGTATTAGTTTTAGTGATGCTATAAAAAAAATACCACAAACTAGGTGACTCAAAATAACAGAAATATATTCTCTCAAAGTCCTGGATCATAAGTCCAAAATCAAGGTGTTAGCAAACCTGCGCTCCCTCTGAAGGCTCTAGGGGAACACCCATTCTTTGTCTTCCAGCTTCGGTGTTGTTGGTTTTTATTGGCATTCCTTGGCTGTACCACTGCAGTCTCTGCCTCTATGGTCACACTGCCTCCCATTCATGTGTATCTTCGGGCACTTGTCTTAGGGCCCACATGAGGTAATCCAGGATGACTTCATCATAATACCCTTAATTTAATTATATCTGCAAAGTCCCCTTTACCAAAGAAGGTAACATTCACATGTTCCAAGGATTTGAGTTTGGATGTTTTTTTGGTGAGCTATCATTCAATCCACCACACCATTCACTAAAAAGGTGGAGATTGTGGGTAAAGCAAGTGGGATTAAAGGGAGGAATTTATGCAGTTTTTCTTTCAGCTAGGAGCATACCTGATGAGAATCTGAGTTATTGAATTAAGTAATCAGTTATTGTTAGTAAAGATATGCATAGCATTGGCCATAGAATAGGTTAATAGATCTCTACAGAAAGCCAACATTCTGTTTATATTTGCCATTGTCTTTACTCTTCATGAGATGTTTTAACTCAAACCATTAAAATAAGTGAACTGTTCGTATTTGAATTTTATTTTCTCCCTCTTCCATTGACCAATGGTTTGTTTAAAAAACATTAATTTATTCAGTAGATATTTATTTAGTTTTAAGAGTACACAGTTCATGTACCAGACAATTCAGAGATACAAAGATTAAGAAATAATTTCTATCATTAAAGAAGTGACATATAATAATTTAATTAAAAGTAGTGTCTTTTCCCCACCCCCAAACACACACACATTCTGTCTTAATGTGGCTTACTAAGCATATGGCTCACTTACAGTATGTATTTTGTGAGTGAGAACACAGGTGACTGTCTCCTTTGCTAGCTAAGATTGATAATGGTTGTAAGGTCTTACTCTTCCTTTTCCCTACACCTCTCTCTTTACATTGAGTTTTGGGTGATCATAGACAGTGAGTTGTGAGTTCCAGAAGTGCTTCCAAATGCAGAAAGAAGGCACCAGAACAAATACATAGTGGGTGGAATCAGTTTACTCGTAAGAGCTTTTCCTAGAAATAACCCATCCTACACTCTGATTTGAAGAAGTTTGCTAAACTTCTGAGTTTGCTAAAGAGGCAGATGTGCTGGGAAACAAGCGCCATAAAATGTAGCCTAGGTAAATGAAACTGTAATCCTGGAAATGGCAGCATGTCAGTGATAAATGGTCCTCATGGCGTTCAGGAAAGGGAATGCCGGTGAGTATTTTTCAGTGTTTATTCATGACTGCTCAACAGGAGGAATAGACTGTATTTGATGTCACTAGTACTCTGACCACTTGAAAAGTGACAAATTCTTTGATCTCTCAGAAGGCTTGATTTAAATAGTTCACAGGCCTATCCAACCTCTATTTCAGTGACTCTGGGCTCAGCAGACACCAGACTGTTATTATAAAAACCTTGGGGCTGGGGGAGGCAGTTCCTGACACATAATATGGGCTCCAAGAAGATTAGCTATTATTGTAAATTATTATTTCATTTTCCTTGCTACTTTACCATTTTCCCCAGTGTGGTCAAACTGCTGGGGGTGAAACAAATGAAATTGAGTTTGTAAACCTTTTTGGCCCTCCAGACTATGATGATTCTTGTCAAGATATAATCAGTTATTTAACTAGCTACTCCTCAACCAGTCTACTAGGTCTCTTTTTATATTACAACAGAAATAATTTCCTCATTGCTACACTACTTCCTAATGTTTGTCATATAACTTCACCTAATTATCATCTCTGTTAAATCATACTAAGCATGGTTTGATAAGGCCCTCTTCCTCAAACATCTTAAAGTAGCATTTAAAGCTTGCTTGTTGCCATGGAATTCCAACATTATTCCAACTTCTCTCTCCCACCACTCCATACTATCTCTAGGTTACCACTAAAATGTAATTATTAATCTCTTTTTCCCAAATGTATGCTCTTCTACCTCTTTGCTGTTGCCCATGTTCCTCCGACCTCCTAGAATGATTCGGCTCACTATTGTTTCTCATCTTATTAGAATCCTTGCCATCGCTCAAGGGCAAGCTCAAGGGCCAGCTCTTCCACCGAACACTCGCAGTTAACTCTGGCTGAAATGACTGCAATAAAAAAACTGTAGCTCATGGGTCTGCTTTTATGGTGTTTGCCATGTCACTGAAATTTGTCTACCTGTGGGAAATGTAGTGTGGTAACACAGAAAGAACATAATGCTTCTTGGTGTCAGGCAGACATATCTTACTTACTAGTTTTAGAATCTTACACAACTTACCTAAACTCTGTAAGCCTAGTTTCCTCATCTGTAAAATAAGAATAAAAATACCTACCCCCCAGTGTTAATATGAGGATTAAATGAGACCATATATGTGCCTTGGTGTAGTTGCTGGTAATTATATGACCCAATATATGTTTGAAGTTATTTTATTGCTATTAATATGTTCTTTCCTACTTAAACATTATAATCATTTTGAAGTCAAGGATCACACAGTCTCATTCCTCTTTATACTCTGCTTAGTGTAGTGTCTTATATATAGGCCCTCATTTGCCAAATTTGTGAGTGTGTGTATGTCATTTTTGCCTCTCCAACTATGTTGTAAGTTTCTAGAAATCAGGGACAATGCCATGTTTTCTATAGTATATGTGTTAAGTGTCCAGAGCTGGTGTAATGTGCATATATACCCAGGCAGGAATAAGACCTGTTCAGGTACCCTTTGCTAGGAATAATACTTACCTTACCCCTGTTATTTTGGGCAAATGAATATTGACTGCAGTTGTTAGTTGGGGTATTGGAGATCACCTAGTCCAGACAGCATTTATAAAAACCCTTACCTGAGGATATGTTTATTGGAGAGAGAGAGAGAGGGAGAGAGGCCCACCATTTGCCTCCCATACTTGCCTTTACTGGGATCAAACAACCAGTATTTTGTTGCATGGGATGATGCTCCAACCAACGGAACTACCCAGCCAGGGCCAGACAACATTCTTTAATTGTGTACAATTGAAATAACTGAACTCATTATACTAAATTAGTACTATTACACTTAAAATTAAGTTTGCTTGAATATATGTCAAATGAGCTACAATAAATAATGCACATTATTGTGACAGAGATAGTTACCTCTTCATATGAGGAAATTGAAAGAATCTTGGGTAAGTGTGTATCAAAGAAATAGCTCTGCCCTAGTATTGGTCCTTTTGCATGTCTCTTTCTCTGTGTCTTACACTCTGCATGCCCTATATCTGCATGCTTCAGAATGGACATGTGTTGCCTCAGACTCAGGATTATTATTGGAAGAGGATATTTGGTTGCTGCATTTCCAGTTGCATAGCATAGCCTTTAAGTTTAGAAGATGTCTAGATGCTGAAAATAACAAAATTCCTAAATATTTACTATCTAAATTTCACAGTATCTGAAATGCGTTTTGTGAAAGTCATGTAGGAAATTATGTGTCACTATAAAAGTGGAAAGATTACTAACTAATTGTATTATGTCTGCTCATAATAGCATAATCATAGTATTCAAGAGTAAATTCAGAGATGAAGGTGAGATGATAAAAGAAAATTAATAAGAAATTTAAAATCATTTAAACTTTCTCTCTGGAGGCTTTTCTCCCAATGTGTCTGTTAATTTTTTATCAGTCATGTGGTATATATTGTACATGGGTTTGCAACATTAAACTATCCTATAAATACTGAAATTTATTTCTAGTAACAAAATTAGATTTTTGTTTGGGAAAGAGAATATTTGAAAGGGAAAGGAAAGTTATAATTCAATCATCTTTTTCACAGCAGGACAGAAATTAATTTTAGCTGGTGTTATAAAATTAAGTGCTATGACATTTCTTTCACTTTGAATAAATGGAAGAATAGCTCTGATAGTGGGTCTCTAGTCCACCTGTCTCATTTTAACAAGTGGAGGGACTGAGAGATATTCAAAGATACACAAAGAGTTTTAACACAACTCATGTCTCTTGACTTCTAATCCAGAGCACTTTTCAGTTTCCTATAATTCTTTAAATTGTAAATTACCTCAGAAGAACCATTGTTATGTAGTGAATGTTTATGTCTCCTCTCAATTCATGTGTTGAAACCCTAGCCCCCAATGCAACTGTATTTGGAGATGGGGTCATTATGGAAGTAATTAGGGTCACAGGAAGTTATAAGAGTAGGCCTTCCTTTTGGGATATTTGTGCTTAGAAGAAGAAACACCAGTAAGTTTGCTGACAGCCAGGAAGACAGCCATCATTAAAAGCCAATCATGCTGGTCATTGACTTATCAACCTCCAGAACTGTAAGAGAATAAATTTCTGTTGTTTAAGCTACCCAGTCTATGGTATTTTAGCCCAAGGAGATGCATACAACCAATAAAAGAAAAACACTTTTTAAAGTGTGGCCAGATTTGGCTATTCTCTCATTGATCTGGTGTTACAAATAGTGATGTTGTCTTGATGAACACAGTAAGAAGGTGAGAAGGAAAACAGAAATATCTTTATTCCTGCAGTGTATGTTAACTTTCTGTAAATCACAAATTCACATTTGTAGATAGAAGCGTATTGTATGATTTATGTGCAAATTCTATTCTTGGACCTGCCCTGGAGATGGATCTGCTTAAGCAAACAAAGATTAATTTGATTAAAAAGAAACTTTATTATGTCATAAATTTTTCTTTCAAGTGGGAATATGTTATTTACTACTGAGTGTTCAGGGATAAATTAGGTGATTTCTAATTATCTTGGTCAAAGCGGTTAGTAGCAGAGGGAGCTTTGCACTTCTGACTCTGCAGGGCACCCATCCACACTATTGCCCTAGCTTCCAGTGAGAAAAGAATTATGTGGGGGGTAAAATTAACTCTACAACTTCTATTCAACCTGGAAACCTACATACTTAGGAAGGAACTAAAACAAAAACAGTTTCTCCTCTAATATTTGTATGAGCTTTCCTCATAGAAGAAACAAAGTTCTTAATTTTTCCATTGTAAGTCAAATCTGGATCAGTAAAATATTCTGGCAGGAGCACCATGGTTCATTCAGTTTTGGATTAAGAAGTTTCAGGAGGAGTCAAGTTGTTTTTGTTTAAATTCAATGTAAATATGCCTGAGAATATTTCTGATTATAATAAATAAATATATAAAAAGATTAAAAAACATAGTAGTTAATACTGGTCTCTCTGGGAAATGAGACTATTATATTTTATTTTTATAATATATATTTTTATATTATCAAAAATGTCAAAACAAAGATAATCAATAGGATTTTAAAAAACTTATTGTTAAAGCTATAACTTTAAAATAAATGCATTTTAAATCAGAAATAAAATATATTTTCATTTTAAAAAATAATGCATTTAAGAAAAAGTAATAAAAGTATACCTAGAACATAATATAGGTTACATTACAAAAATGGACCAGTACAGCAAGCATTATGTCTCAAATTCTCAGAAATATTTTTAAGATTTCTTCTATAGTGCAAGGGTGGTTGGGTACTAATAGCAATAATGAAATGTCTTATGTTAATAAGTTTATCAATTAAGAAGCATTCTCTCATTTTTACCCAACAGGCATACTTTCTAGTAGGCAAGGCAAACATAGCTTTCTTCATCTTACTCAGAAAGTAACTGGGCTCAGAGAAATTAAGTGATTTGTTTAAGTTGAAAGGGTAAGAAATGTCTGGGTCAGAAACAGAAATGAAATTTAGTGTTCTTTCCTGGATACAACTCTATATTCACTGTCACCACTTATTTACCACCTGCTTTCACTTGAATGTCTTACCAGGTTTTCATCTCTACCAGGCTAGTAACTCACCCTTATTAAGTTCTACAATGACTCCATCTGCTTATCATTGGTCAGTTTTCAGTCCTTGTTTTACTTGTCTTCTTGGCAATACTCTTTCCTCAAAAATTTTAAAATGCTTTTGAGTAGATAATATACGAGGTCTGTCCAGAAGGTATCCAGCCATATACTATGAAAAATAAAGACATTTGTTGAAACAGATACAAGATACAAGAAACATTGTATATAGGAAAATGACTCCTCAGTCCCCTTCAAAGGAGGCACCTTGGGACTTCACACAGTTCTCCCAATCTCCATAAGCCCCTCTGTCATATATTCCTGAATGTCATTGATGGTCTGAAATCTTTTCCTTTTCAAAGGTGATTTTCGTTTTGAAAAAAAACAGAAGTCACAGGGCACCAAATCTGGGCTATAGGGGGGCTGAATCCCCTGGGTGATTTGATGTTTCACCAAAAATCTCTGTACACGATGTGACGCATGAGTGGGTGAGTTGTTGTGATGAAGCTGCCAATCACCTGTTGCCCATAGCTGCAGCCTTCTGAATCATCTGAATACTTTCTGCAGAGGAACATTCAAGCTTAGCACAAAATTTGATGCAGATCTGTGGCTCTATTTTTGCAGTCATTTGGAATGTGATGGCCATACTCTACACAATCTCACTCAATAGCATCTACTGCCCCCACTGACTAGCCCAGTAAAGTCAGCATTGTTCACACATGTGCATTCTAGTCCATTCTCCTTGGCTGCCAGGTTACATCAATGTCACACAAACCATTCTCATTATATTAACAATGGCTGGACTTTTTCTGGACAGACCTCATATGTACATATTAGTCTCTCTTCCATCCACATAGTTCTCATGCATAGAGACAACCTTGTATCTGGATTATTGTGTATCTTTTCAGAGATATTCTAGGCATATACAAATATATACATATATATATACACACACACACACACACACACACACACACATATATATATACTTTTATTTTCTTATATAAGAGATAGGTAACATACTAAAGAACAGGTGGCAAACACAAGGCCTGCAGGTGGAATTCAGCCCTCTGCCTTCTTTAATGTGGCCTAGCACCTTGTTTCTACCCAGCAGCAGTGCCAAGATCCTTGCCCCTAGTTAAGGAGTAGTTACATTCATACAGTCCTAAAATTACATTTGGCTCTTTGAAGGCAACCTCAAGGCTGATGTGGCCCTTGGTGAAAATGAATTTGACACCCCTGTACTAAAGATACTAATCTAAACTCTGACTTGTTTTACTTAGTCATATATCTTTAGGAGCCTTTTATATGGTACCTCCTTCTTTTTAATAGATAAATAGTATTTTATTTTCAGGATGAGCCATAATTTATTTAACCATATCCTTGATGATATATATGCAAGCTGTTTCCAACATTTGCTATTGAATATAATATTGCAGTGTGTATCCTTGTACATTTATCATTTTGTACATGTCTAAATATACTATGGGATCAATTCCTGGAAGAATTGCTTGGTCAAAACGTATATGTACATTTAAAATCTTGGTATTGCCAAGATACTTTCCAAAGAGAATATCCCAATGTATTACACAACAAATGAGACTGTATATCTCCCTATAGTGTCATCAACATAGTGTGTTATTAAACTCTATGACCAGAGGAGAGAGAAGAAGGAGTTTCAGGGGGAAAGGGGAAAGGTTTACAGGAACAAAGTTAAAAGACACATGGATAAAAACTAGGGGGAGGGTGGTAATAGGAGAGAAATTGGGAGGGAGGGGTGGGTGGGCTGGTAAAGGGGAGAAAACTGTTGCACGGCCAAGATGGAGGCATAGGTAGTCACACTGTGCCTCCTTGCGCAACCAAAACTAAGGACAACAAAAATTGAGAAACAAGAAACAACCAGAACAGAGAGAAATGAACCAGATGGAAGTCTGACTACCATACCGATAAGGAGGGGCGGAGTCGGAGGCCTATGGAGAGGGGTCAAGGGGTCCTGGTAGGAAAGAGTGGTGGCTGGCAGATGCGGGCATGCAGGGTGCAGACAGCAGTTGGCTAACCCCAGAAGCACCTGCCCAGGAGCCAGCACCAGGGGGGCCCAATTTGCTTGTGGGAGGTGGCATGGGGGACTGAGGTCCTAGAGAGAGGGGAACAGGTGCCATTGCTCCCTCTTGGACCCTGCCCCTACATACAACGTCACAACCCAGAGACTGGGGTGCCCCGCCCTGGTGAACACCTAAGGCTCCGTCACCCGTACATAACACCTGCAACCAGACCAAAGGAAAGTAAAAAATAGAAAAGATGGCTCAAACAGAATTGAAAGCCCCAGAACCAATTTTTTAAGTGACCAAGAGATAGCCGAACTATCAGATGCACAGTTCAAAGCACTGGTGATCAGGAAGCTCACAGAATTGGTTGACTTTGGTCATAAATTAGATGAACAAATGCAGGCTACGATAAGAGAAATGAAGGAAAACACACAGGGAAACAACAGTGAGGGGAAGAAAACTGGGACTCAAATCAATGGAGTGGACCAGAAGGAAGAAAGGAACGACCAAACAGAAAAGAATGAAGAAACAAGAATTCAAAAAAATGAGGAGAGGCTTAGGGACCTCCAGGACACCTTTAAACGTTCCAACATCCGAATTATAGGGGTACCAGAAGGGGAAGAGGGAAAACAACAAGTGGAAAAGTTATTTGAACAAATAATAAAGGAGAACTTCCCCAATCTGGCAAGGGAAGTAGACTTCTAGGAAGTCCAGGAAGCTCAAAGAGTCCCAAAGAGGATGGACCCAAGGAGGAACACGCCAAGGCACATCATAATTACATTAGCCAAGGTAAAAATGAAGGAGAGAATCCTAGAAGCAGCAAGAGATAAGGGGACAGTTACCTACAAAGGAGTTCCCATCAGACTGTCAGCTGATTTCTCAAAAGAGACCTTACAGGCAAGAAGGGGCTGGCAAGAAGTATTCCAAGTCATGAAAGGCAAGGATCTACATCCCAGATTGCTCTATCCAGCAAATCTATCATTTAGAATGGAAGGGCAGATAAAGTGCTTCTCAGACAAGGCCAAGTTAAAGGAGTTCATTGTCACCAAGCTCTTATTATATGAAATGTTAAAGGGACTTACCTAAGAAAATGAAGATTAAAAATATGAACAGTAAAAAAAGACTTCAAATTCACAGTTAGGAACAACCATACCTAAAACAAAAGCAAACTAAGCAAACAACTAGAACAGGAACAGAACCACAGAAATGGAGATCACATGGAGGGTTAGCAACAGGGAAGCGGGAGGAGGAAAGAGGGGGAAAAGATATAGAGAATAAGTAGCATAGATAATAGGTAGAAAATAGACAGGGGGAGGACAATAATAGTATGGGAAATGTAGAAGCTAAAGAACTTATGACACATGGAACTAAAGGCGGGGGAATGTGAGTGGGAGGGGCTGGGCAAGGTGGAGGGGAGTGAAGGGGGAAAATGGGACAACTGTAACAGCATAATCAATAAAAAAAATTAAAAAAAAACAAAACAAAAAAAAGGGGAGAAAACTGTACTTGAACAATGATTAAAATAAAATTTAAAAAAAAACCCTCTATGATATTTTATAATGTGATGGGTTTATCTTTTGAAATCTGAGCAATGATATTGTAATAAAGTTTAAAATTTATATTCTCTTATATGAGGGAGTCTGCATATCTTTTATTTTCCAAGGATAATATATATTTAATTTTCCATGAACTGTATTTTCATATCTTTTACTCATTTGTTTACTTCTGTCTTCTCTATATTCCTGATTTCTCTCCATCCTGGTTTTCCCATGGTTAGACTAGCTGCTCCTTCTTAGTCTTTTATTCTGGGTCTTCCTGCAGTATAGACCTTGAAATGGGAGAATGCTCTGGGGCATCACCTCCAACCTTCTTTTCTACTCATTATCTAGTGGTGACCTTCTGTTCCATCTAAGAGCTGATGCCTTCCAAACTTCCACTTTGAACTCCAGTCTTATCCCTAGACTTTTTCCTAACGGCCTGTATAACATCTTTACCTAGCTATCTCATGGGAATCTTGGATTTAACTGGTCAAAAATATAACCCTTAATTAACCGACCCCCTTCCTCATCAAGTCCTCCCCATTTCTGTAAAGAGAACTGCCATTCTGCTAGTTGGGTGAGCTAAAACGTGAGTCATCCTTGATTTGTCCTTTTGTCTCTCTTCCAATGGGCAATTCACCAGCAGGCCTGTCAGCTCTACCTTTAGAATATATCAATTTGGAAACCTACCAGTTATGATTACTACTGCACCAACTTAGTCCAACCAACACTATGGCTCACCTAGATGACTGCAATAGCTTCCAGTTCCCCTTCTTGTCTCCTTACAATTTATTTTCTACACAGCATTAAGAAAGATCTTTTAACAAATCAGATTGTGCCATTTCTCTATTTAAAAATATCCAGTGACTTTCTATCATACTTACAAAAAAATCCAAAAGTTTTGGTTTGGCCTGTGTGATTTGGCCTCTGTATAGCTCTGTAATTTCATATTTTGCCATCTTTCCCTCACTCTCCTATTGTTACCAAACTGGCATTCTTCTATTCTTTGAGCACACTCAGCTCATTCTTTTCTCAGAGTCTTTGAATTTGCTGTTTCTTTGGTTAGATTGCTCTTCCCCAGATTATTGCACACCTTACTTCCCCTTCCATTTTGGTCTCAAACACCTCTTCAGAGAGACCGTTTTATCTGAAGGATCTCCCTCAACACTCTGTTACTTTGCTTTATTTTTATAATACCAACTATTTTCTGAATTATACTACAATACATATTTATTTTATTATTGTCCATTTCTCCCAATTTGATGTGTGCTCCCAAAGATCAGGATTTTGTCTTTGCTCAAAGCAGAATCTCTAGCATCTAGAATAGTTCTTGGCTCATGGTAGGCAGTTAATAAATATTTATTTTATGGATGTTGGATAATTGCAAATTTCAAAGAGCTCAGACCAAGGTCCAAAGTATCAAGAATAATGCAGCTTAACATTAAATGTAACTATAATTTTTTTATCTCTTTCCTTCCTCCCTCCTGCCCTCCCTCCCTCCCTCCCTTCCTTCCTCCTTTCCTTTCTTTGTCAATCTTTGATTTTAAGAGTGTATAGTACACTTATTTTATTTTAAGCTATGGCATATTATTGAGATATACCATGCACTGCAAGCTATGGTATATTACTTACTACTGAGATATAGGAAGGTTTTTTTTTTTTTTTTGTAGTACTGAAGTAATCTTTTCAACATTTCAGACTTGTGGTGCGGAAAGCCAGGAACATGTGTTGGAATGAATTTAGGTGAGAAGTCTAAGTGTTATTTTCTATGCCACCACTGGTTTAAGTAACCACTGTGACCCAGTTAATCTCATTTCTCTTAAATTTTAACATCTGTAGTTTGAAATTATTAACAACATAAATTAAAAAATGATCAAGTCTTCATAAGTGCTTCTTTTGTTCCATACATAATAGCACCTTGGAGTTAGAAACCAGCATCATTCCCAATTTAAAGATGAGAAAAGAGTAGCATAGGGAATCATATTCTTGCCCAGTATTTCACAGCAAGTAAGTAGAGGAGCCAGTCCATCTGTTCAAGCAAAGTCTGAGTGGCTGTAGAATGTCCTGAAAACAAATGAAACTATTCCCATTTTCCACGTCTACCTCTTGTGGCTTTACCCATTTGTGGAAGTGTGGTATGTGTTCTCATATGGATCAAAGCAACACTCACCATGTGTTCCAGTTTTACTGCGTAACATTGGCAGGAAGCTGAAACAACCCATTAGGAAGAATGCTGGATCTAAAGAGCATTGCTTGTGAAAGGATTCTTACTGTCTGTTAGAGTGGCAGCCTTTTGAGGGCCACTCAGCCCTGTGGCATATTCATCTCTGTATCTACAGCACTCGGAATAGGGCCCGTATATAAGAGATGTTCACTTAGTTTTGGTAGAATGAAGAATAAATGACACGACTATGGTCGAAGGTGACAGGCATCACACTAGACAGGTTAAAGGTTCATTAGCCACAAATCGTTCATTTGTGTCTGTGTTTTGTTAGGGGCATTTTGTTAGATGATTAGTCCAGGGGCTCAGAGGTTCTGCTTGCTGGCTCGCCTTTTACCTTCTGTGGTAGGGCTAATAGGCTCTTATTTTGCTGCAATACCCAGTTTCAGTAAGCAGATTTTTGTCTTCTTATGCCTATCTTGATAATTTGCCTGATATAGCTGATACTCTCTAGGATGTATCTTACTTTAGACACTTTTTCATGTCTCCAGAGTCCTGCCTTTGGTCTCCCAATCTCTGTGGCTGAATATTTGATAAAAGGTAGCAGACCTAACACCCTCTTGTCACAGACCTCTGCTTATGGCCTACTGCCTGATGCCCTAAAACTTGCCCATCATCCAAGGCTTTCTTTCTTTCTGTCAAATCTGCATCTACAAGTCTAGCCCTCTCTGGTTTGGGTTTCTAGTCAGCCTCCCACTGACCCCCATTGAATCCCTGTATTGGGTTACAGAAATGAGAGAGTCAGCTTGGACCTTCTTATTAAAAAGGGATTTTGGAGGGACCTCTTCATGGAGATGAATATTTTCATCTCCATTTCACAAGTGCCATGGACATTAAGTGCTTTGAACTCTGTAGGTCATTTTCTGCTTTTGCTGAACCCCTACAACAACTTCTGAATGTCCCAGAGCTCACTCTTTTCATTCAACTACCCATGTCAGACAGTGCTCTCTTCCCAATGAAATGGTAATTTTCTTATGAGTACATATCTTAAGTCTTCTTATGTCAACATCAGTTCCAATATCAGCACCAGTTACTATTTTTGAGCACTTACAGTATTGTAGGCACTGTGCTAAGTACTTTATTTATTTCAGTTTTCTTAGTCTTTACAATAATATTTTAAGAAAGGTGTGAATATTCCCATATCACTGGAGAATAAACTAGAACATAATGGAGTTGCAATATGAATCCATGTATGTCCAGTTCTAAATATTTTCTTTAATAAAAAAAAACAGTACTGAGTTCAATCAATAACTAATCTTTGACTTTGACTTTAGAAAATTTTGTTTAAAGAACCATTCTTTCTCACCTCCATAAGAATGGGTACTACTATTAAAAAAATGTGGAAAAATAAAAATTGTTAGTAAAGATATGGACAAACCAGAAACAAGTGTGCACCGTTGGAGGGCATGCACAATGATGCAGCAATGTGGAAAACACTGTGGTGTTTCCTCAAAAAAATTAAAAATAGAAGTACCATATGATTCAGCAATTCCACTTCTGGTACATACCCAAAAGAATTGAAAGCAGGGTCTCACAGGGATATCTGTCCATCCATGTTCATAACAGCATTATTCATAGTAGCTGACATGTAAAAGCAGCATGAGGGTTCTCTGATGGGGGAGTAGATAAGCAACATGTGGTAGGAAGTTGCAATGGAATATTATTCAGCCATAAATTGGAAGAAAATTCTAACACATGCTACAACATGGATGAATCTTAAGGATATTATTTTAAGTGAAATAAGCCCGTCCCAAAATTCTGTATGATTCCACTTATGTGAGGTATCTAAAGTTGTCAAACTGATATAAAAAGAAAGAGAGTGGTGGTTGCCCTGGCTGAAGGGAGAGGAGAAAGGGAAGTTGTTGTTTAATGGGTGTTAAATTTCAGTTTTACATGATGAAAGTTCTGGAGGTCTGTTGCGCAACACTGTGAATAGACTTAACAATACTGAACTGTACACTTAAAATGGTTATAATGGTAAATTTTATGTTATATGTATTTTACTACAATTTAAAAAATAATTCTTATATATGGAATGTAGACTGAAATACTATATAGCAGAGGTGTCAAACTCATTTCCACCAGGGGCCACATCAGCCTCGCAGTTGCTTTCAAAAAGCCAAATGTAATTTTAGGACTGTATAAATGTAACTACTCCTTAACAGTCAAGTGAGAGCTCAGCACTGCTGCCAGGTACAAACAAGGTGCTGGGCTGGATAAACCAAGGTGGAGGGCTGGATTTGGCTCATGGGCCTTGTGTTTGCTACCTGTGCTATATAGTATTGTACTATGTCCAACAATACATACACAATGTAATTTTGCTATTTAAGATAATAGTTCAAATGATGAGTTGTCAAATCATTATACAATGCAATTGTTCTAAATTCTGGATTTAATATCCTAAGAACCCTGAAACACCAATCCAAAAGAATCTATGCAATCCAATGTTCAAAGCAGCACAATTTACAATAGCCAAGTGCTGGAAGCAACCAAAGTGTCCATCAGTAAATGAATGGATCACTAAACTATGGTACATTTACACAGTGGAATTCTATGCAGCAGAAAGAAAGAAGAAACTCCTACCCTTTGCAACAGCATGGATGGAACTGGAGAGCATTATGCTAAGCAAAATAAGCCAGGTGGTGAAAGATAAATACCACATGATCTCACCTTTAACAGGAACCTAATCAACAAAACAAACAAACAAGCAAAATACAACCAAAGACACTGAAATCGAGAACAGGCTGATAGTGACCAGAGAGGAGAGGGGAGGGAATTTCAGGGGGAAAGGGGAAGAGTTTGCAGGAACAATTATAAAGGACACATGGACAATAACAAGAGGGGCTGGAAACAGGGGAGGGAGTTGGGGAGGGCTGGGATGTTGGGCTGAGGTGGGGGGAAAAACATAAAACTGTACTTTAACAATAATAAACAAACAAACAAACAAACAAAAACCCCAAACAATAAATATGGGCAATTTTTATAAATACCATCATGGGATTGAGTAGTTTTTAAGAAAAATTGATGAAAACTCCAAACATTTTATCATGTCTCTAAAGCTTAGTTGGAGGAGTTTTTCCTGGGGACACACATCCGTACATTACGTGCATGCAGACACAGAGCCTTACCATACACATTATGACCCTTTAACTTGCTTGGTAAATGTGTATTAATGATCTAGTGCCTTTCCTGTGTGACAAATGTGCTTGTCTACCCTTTCTTAGATCTAAAAAATGACATATCTGATGCCAAAATTCCTGGTCAGACTTACCTGCAATAATTTTTAAAGCATATATTTCACTTGAAAAGAAAATATACTCTAGTTTATATGACATCAAAACATAGAAAAAATCTAAAGGTGTCTTTTATTTCATAGCTTTTTTGGTATATTGAATAGATAATCCCATTCTGTTACTTTCCATTAATGAAAGCTCATCTTGCTTTGGTTTTCAAAATGCCAAAAAGCTTGAAGTGTTTCCATTTTTGTACTGTAAATAGATGTCTGTGGATTTGACAGGAAGCTGGGAAGTTTCCCTGCTCAAAGACACAGTCCTACTGTGTACATTTGAAACACAACCAGTAATGATTCATTGTTTTCTGTTAAGCTTTTCCCTCCTATCATGACTCTTTTCTAAATTTCAAATACTCCAGGAAGGAGTGATATACTAACTCATGCTGTATTATGAAATAATTGATTTTTTTTCTGATAGGAGAGCCTGGAGGGGAAGTACTGACACAGGACCCATGAAAGAACTAGCTAAGGCTAGCCCTGATCAGGTAAAGCAGAGGCTCCAGGAGATTTTCCCTTCCACCTTGAACAGATTGCTGAATTCCTGGTCCTTTCACATAATGAGTTTTAGATGTCATGACACCATAAAAGTCCTACAGGGGAACATAGGCAGGAAAATTACAGATACCCCATGCACCAATATCTTCATCAATATATCTCCTAGAGCAAGGGATATAAAGAGAAGAATAAACAGCCCTGGCTGGCGTAGCTCAGTGGATTGAGCGCGGGCTGCGAACCAGGCATCGCAGGTTCGATTCCCAGTCAGGGCACATGCCTAGGTTGCAGGCCATGTCCCCCAGCAACCGCACATTGATGTTTCTCTCTCTCTCTCTCTCCCTCTCCCTTCCCTTTCTAAAAATAAATAAATAAAATCTTAAAAAAAAAAGAGAAGAATAAACAAATGGGACTACATCAAATTAAAAAGCTTCTGCATGGCTAAAGAAAACATCAGCAAAATGAAAAGGGAACTGACAGTATGGGAAAACATATTTGCCAATAATATTTTGGACAAGGGTTTGATGTTCAAAAGATACAATGAACCCACATGACTCGACACCAGGAAGACAAACAATCCAATTAAAAAATGGGCAAAGGACCTGAATAGACACTTCTCCAAGGATGACATACAGAGGGCCCAGAGACGTATGAAAGGATGCTCAGCATCAGTAGCCATCAGAGAGATGCAAATTAAAACCACAATGAGATACCATTTCACACTGGTCAGAATGATCATCATAAACAAGTCAACGCTGAGCAAATGGCAAAATGAATGCTTCCAGTTTCTTGCTGTCCCATTCCACTCTCAAGCCTGAGAGGGACCATCACACGTTTAATGATATGAGTTCAGTTGGTTCACTATGCATTTGCGTGGGTTTCCACTAGGCATCCTATATTAAATATATTGCTTTCAATAATTGTTTTGCTTTGGGACAATCAGTATAGCCAGTTCATTGCTTGAGAAGCAGAGAAAGCAAATTGAGGCAGTGTGTTGCTAGTTAAAATCTTCTGTGTGCCTACTATGTACCAGGGATTTATTATCTCATTAACTTAAGCATTATTGGAAGTGGTGCAGTGGTTTCTACCCTGGATGGTTTGGCTCAGTAACCCATCTACTTAAGCATAGCCCTGGTGCAAAAGGCAATGGAGAGCACTGGTTAAAAGTGTGGGCTCTAGACTCAGATTACTGAGTTACATAACCTTGTGTGCCCCAATTCCCCTTTCTGTAAAATGAGGGTAATAAGTTTCTAACTGATAGGGTTGTTAGAAGGATAGAGAGTTAATACATGTGAAGCTCTTTTTTATAAAATTATATTTTATTGATTATGCTATTACAGTTTTTCCAATATTTCCTCTTTGCCCCCATCCAATCATCACCCCCGCACTCCCTCAGGCAGTCCTCACACCATCTTCACATCCATGGTCATGCATATAATTTCTTTGGATGCTCCATTCCCTATACTGTACTTTACATCCTCATAGCTATCCTGTAACTACCTATTTGTACTTCTTAAACCCCTTACCTCTTCAGCTATTGCCCCACACCCCACTGTCATCTGGCAACCATCAAAACTCTCTCTTTATCCATGCTTCTGTCTCTGTTATTCTTGTTTGCTTAGTTTGCTTTTAGGCTCAACTATTGATAGATGTGTATTTATTGCCATTTTAATGTTCATAGTTTTGATCTTCTTCTATTTTCTAAATAAGTCCCTTTAACCTTTCATTTAATAATGATTTAGTGATGATGAACTTTAGTTTTTTCTTGTCTGGAAAGCTCTTTATCTGCCCTTTGATTCTAAATGATTTCTTTGCTGGGTAGAGAAATCTTGGCTGTAGGACATATGAAGCTCTTATATGAGTGCTTGGTACATAAAAATCATTTAATAAATATTACCTATTATTATTAATGTCATTATTGCTGGAGTCCCTCTAGTCAGTGTGAACAATGTTTCTCCATGGAATTGTGTGGAAATCCCTGTATTTTGCCACCTAATTTACCCCGTCCTCCAACCTTTAGGCCCCAATCTTACCTATGCATTATTATACATTCTTAAAAATTAAGATTGGCTTTGGGACCGTACATTTAGGCAGAGTTTTAAATCAAGATCAAATGAGATATTTTTGTCTATGTGATAGTCACATGCTTATTTCTTATCTTTTTATTTGAATAAAGATCATAAACATCATCATAATGATAAGATTTGTGTAGCACTTCATGGTGTTAGCATATTTTTATATTCATTATCTCATCTGATACAGCAACACTCTGTAAAATATTGTGCAGATGTGACTTTAATCAATAGAAATTGTAATGCAGAGAAGTTCAATCATTTGCAGAAGGAATCCCCAGTAGTGGGTAGGAAATACTGGGTCTCCCAATGGAGGCTGGTACAGTAGAATTTGAGGAAAGGTGCAAGATAAAAGTGTGGTATTAGCCAGGGAGTTTGAGTTATTGGAATTGTCAATGTCAGGTCTAGGGCCAAGGGTAGGGGTTAAGGAACCCTAAAAAAAAAATGAAAGTAGATAAGAGGCCAGGAAATCAGAAAAGGGAAAGAAAAAGCAAACAAGGAAAAGAGGTGGATAGACTGGGAAGAATGAAGAGTGTAAACAGCAATTTCCCCCAAGTTGCTGACTATTCACATCTGAAAATGGAGGTACCACAATGGCAGGGTCTTTATCAAGGTCCTTAATAGCTCCTCCTGGCACTTAGTGTAGTATTGTTGAGTGCCTAATGAATTGTTCTCTCCTGTGCAAAGGACTTTCACTACAGCAGCACCTGTGAGCTTAAATAATGGGAAATGGTTCATTTGTCCCATTGAGGAGAAAGGAAGACCTCCTATGAAGTTAAAGGATTGGATAAAAATGATGGGTGTTCTCTGGGGTGGTTGAAATTAGAGCTCTGTGGTCCGGAAAATAAACTGTGCTTCAGTACAGATACATTTATGGAAACATCAATAAACACTGTGATTAAACTGCAGATAGGATTCCATCAGAGAGAACAATTCAAATAGTGTACAAAGTTATTTTAAACCCTTATTCATTTTGCAGGTAAGGATTCCATTTTTATCAACCAGATGGACTTATTCAGGTGCTTTTGTTATATTCAAATTATGTTAAAGAAAAAATCTAGTGCTGCAGGGTATGGAAAGGTTACTTTTTTCTCTTGTTTTGGTGTGCACTCTTTGCAGATAATAGCTTCTCAACACTGCAAGTTTGGTTGGGGGCATGGGTTCTTTCATTTGAGAAGCAATTATTAAGTAATTATTGCATGGTGAGCATTAGGCTTATGTGGAGGATATCCTGACAGAGTTGTTGCTCTTGAGGAGGTTAGTATCTTTTAGAGATTAAAAGGCAGTATGACAATGACAAGGGCACCTAGAGAGACAACTCAAAGGCCTGTGGGAGCTCAGGGTGGGGGACAGTTGGGAGAATCAGCTTGATCTGTGTTCTAGCTCTATATCTGGTGGGAAGAGTTGGTGGGGGTGTGATCCATGTAGAGAGCTGTGCATGTGTAATGCTGTACAGCAGGAAATATTCAGGAGTTGAGGATGCTGGCTGGAGTATAGATAGGGATTAGAAAGAGAGACAGGAGAAAAGATAAAGCTGGAACTGTAGGCAGTCTAATCTTAGAACGTCTTGTCTACTGTTCTAAAAGTTTGAAGTTTATTTGGAATGCTATAGGGGAGTCATTTAAGAAATTTAAGCATCGTGTTGGCATAGGGGACAGGAGGAGGGGGAGAAAGGTGGGAGTAGAAAAATATGTGTAGATACAATTAGATGATAAATTTTCCATTTTAGATAATGCCCTCTGGGCTGTGGAGAGTGAAGTGGGTTAAAGGAGGGTGTGACCAAACAGTAGGGGGTGATTCAAAGAATCTGCAGAAGAGGCTATGGCAGTAGTGGAGAGAAGGAAACAGATTTGAGCAACAAAAGGGAAGAGTTGCCAGAACTCAGCGATTGATAATGCTGGTAAGTGAGAGAGGAGTCAATGAAAACAGAGATTTTAGCTTGATAATCAAGTGGTTTTTTGTTTTTGTTTTTGCTTTTTTTACTGAAAGGGTTTATAGAAGGTGTGAATTGGAAGATGACTTAAAATGGCTTCACTGGGGGAAGAACTGTTGAAATTAGCATTGCCTAGAAAGGCCAGTATCATGATTTTCTGTTTTTTTGCGTTGGCAACTGCCCCAGGAACTTTGGTTGTGATTGTCCTGCCCAGTCTTCTCTTTCTCCCTCTTACTTTACCTCACTGATGTTTTCTTTTACCTCACCTGGCTCTGCTAATAATGCTTCTTTCCTGGTTCTTCCCAGCCCACCCCCGGCTGAGAATCAGCAAACACACATACTTCTAACAGAGAGAACAAATACTGAACCAACATTTTTGTTAAATAGCTTGACTGCTTTGTGGACAGGGATTTGTCAACACATCTGTTCTAAAGGATTTTCTTTTAATAGATTTTTTTGGGTGGAAACCAGATCAGCAAAGCACTCTTACTATGGCCTGTCCTTGGAGACTTGCAAACTGCTGTGCTAAGCAGAACTGATTAAATGGTATTTTACCTGTTTGAAATAAAACTCACCGTTTTTCTTGAAAATTGTTGCTATAAACTGGCCAAAGGTAATCGAGGAGAGGAATATACTATTCCTTATATTCTAGGACTGAGATTTGTGATTTCTGTGTATAGACAGTGGACCCCCTTCTCAATCAGATAAATGTAAATTGCAAATGTTGAAGGGGACTCATTCCAAACAGAGGGAACCCTAAAACAAGAAGCACCAAAGCTGACTGTCAATGTAATGTAAGGACACCACCAGATACAGAACTAGGGTACAAGTCACAATGACAACTAGATCCACCATGGAGAAACCAGGGTTTTTCAGATATAACCTTTATTTGACACTGTGTAAGGGACTGGCTTACAAATCCAAAAAAAGTGAAAGTTGGTTCACCTGGATGTATAAGTCCTGAGGATATCTGACCGACAGAGGGAATATTATCTTGCCTCAGGATAGCAGAGGAATAAAGAGAATCTGCCAGCTCTAATATCTTTTCACACCAGGAAAGATACAGGATCTGCCTGGTCTTCACCCAGAACATGAACATACCCCAGAGGTGGTGTGGTAGGTAAACTTTATCTAGCTAGGCTGCTGATGTGATTAAGAACAGGGACTCAGGCAAACAGGGGCCAACTTGGCCCTGCCTCCATTGCTTGCCTCCCAACGGTGTAACTTATGAGTAAGTTACCTGACCTCTTCAAGTCTCTTTTCTCTATATATAAGGGAAGTAACAGGACTCACCACACTGGGTGGCAGTGAAGAGTAACTAAGCTACTACTGTGTTTATTGAGCTTAGCATGCTGCCTGGCAGATAATGAGCGCTCAGTACGTGTTAGCTGGTATTATTAGTGGCTATGTGATGGGACAATAAAGATGAACTAGAGAATTGCAACCAAGGGCTCTGAAAAATAATGTTTACATGTCATGACATTGAGAAATTGGTCTATAGGAATTTGGTTACAATGAATTTGCTGCAAAGAATAATTCTGTACTACAAACGTATTTGGGGGGTTTGTAAAAGACTTCTTGTTTTCCTCTGTTCACTGTCACCGTGATCAACAGTATTCTGTAAACTGCTGTTACTTATAGTCAGTTTCAATCTCTACCTCTGATCACTCTTTGCCTGTGGCCAATCACCAACTTGCATAGGGAGTTTCCAAATGACATGTGAAGGGTCTGCTGCAGGAGCCAGAGTTCGGACTGTTCTTTTCATCTCTATCTTCTCTTCTCCTTATTTCTTAACCTACACTGCCAGGGAAGAGAATAGAGCAGTGGTCCTCCATTCTAGCTGTAGAGCTGTTAATAAGGGGTAGATGACTAGGCTCCTGATGCTGAACCCTCAGAGAGCAGCTTACCTAATTCTCCATATCTTTATTTTACAGAACTCTTTGTTCCAATTCTTTAGTTCCAACTGCATCTTCCCATCAGATAGCCACTAATGATACCAGCTAACATTTACTGAGTGCTCATTACCTGCCAGGGAGTATGCTAATCAGAGTAGTAGAAGATTTCCCCTTATTGGACAGAAGATCTTTTCTCTGGGGCAGTTTACTGTTCCAGGTTATCAAATACATCCCCTCCCCCGACCCCTAAACTTGGCTGTAATAGCTGAGGTTACAGATTGTTTTCTCAGAGGAAAGCCTACCTAACTGGAGCCCCTTTTAATAGTTTAATAATAGCATCTATCAAAGCTAGAGCTGCCTCCTCAATTGTGAAGTTTATTCATAGCTAAATTTTAAGGTTGAAATGTGTTTATCAGTACTAATTTGAATGTTGTTATTTTTTTCTATACATTTTGTTTAATTTCCTTCTTTGTCCCAAATTAAAATAGATTTATGATAATTTCTCAAAAAGTTTTTTCTTCATTCCAAGGGTTACAAGTTCTACTGGAAAAGGGAAATGTTTCCTGATGGAAAAAATTGGAGAAATGTTAAAAAAAGTCAGGATGGTTTCTTCTTCACATGACTCATCAGAGCCTTTAACACGGTGATTTTAATAGTGAATGCAATATTTTCCTCATATTATTTTCCCATAAAACTCTCCTTTCGCCCAGAACACCTCTGAAGATTAGGTTTTTGGGGAAAAGCTTTGGGAGATCATATCCCAAATTTTTAAAACAAGACTGTAGAACAGAGAAGAAAGAAGATGCAGATGTTGAAACAAAAACTGGTACACATAACCTGGCATGTTCTCTGACTATAGGACAACTTGAAATTAGATCTGCCTCAATCCAGAACTTTTGATCAAAGTGTACCTCATGCCAAAAGGCTGGTGAGAGGTGGCACAGACCTAGTAAACTTCGAAATCATGGGTGTTTGATCTTCAGTTGCCAAAATTGTTTTCAGTAGTTGGCAGCATCATTGAAAAAGTGGGTACACAATGTTGTAAATGGGGTGATCCAGATGTATCTTACAATCCTAACTCTGCTGCCTAGAGAGTTAAAAGATTTGGAGCAAAAACCATAGGACCTTTCCAAAACAGGCATGATATTGAATTGCACCAGAGATAAGTAGGCAAGAAGTAAAGTGTGGACAGCTGTTTGGCTGGTACTGCTCGGTAGACAGGCAGAACTATTGGATCATCTCCTTGGTTTGCACCTGTATAGCCAATCATTAAGGAGAAATCACATTTACACTGCTCTTGTTCAAAGCATCCATTAATTCACTCAACAAATATTTATTGGGTGACTGCAAAGTGGTAGGTACTATTCTGGTCACTTGGGCTAGAGCAGTGACAAAAGAGATAAAGTCCCTTAACTAAAATGTGTATTATCTAGTTTAATTTTTGCAATGTCCCCATTTAATAAATGAGAACATTACTATTCTAAGACTTTTAGATTTTCATCTCTGGAAGATACCTTACACAACATTTTAACTCAAACTATTTTATTCACAAAGAATTAAGTTTGAAGGGTTACTCTTTCCGATTAAAAATAATGACAAAAAACCAGATCTTCTACCTTCCAAGTCTGATCTCTCCCTTTTGCTGTGAATTTGTACAAAGTAGGTAGTCAGTAGAGGTATGATTCTTTGCCCTAATACAGTCAGAATTTGACACTGTCACCTTAAACTGTCAACTGAAAACCCAAAAGCAGCAGTGGCTTGAGGACCATGCCAAACACTGTTTATCAGGATAAAGAGTGGAAGGAACCCCCATTAACAGAGAGCAATAAGATATATAGTCCCAGAACTCCGGTGTGTATCTTGCTGGATTTTGAGAGCCTAGTGGATGTGCTCCAATTTAAACTTGGCCAGACGCTGGGGGATTAAGTTTCATGACACAGTGGGTGGGTATTGCAATCTTTGTAAGTTCTCCATGAGAAGATGGGACTCTTATATATCATTATATGTAGGGAAGAAATTTAAGGACCCTATTTATTTTATAAACAGTATTAGAAATTGGTATTTTTCCCCTTGATTGCAACACCAAATCTAGGAATGTCAAGGGAGAGAATGTGCTTCATGAAATGCTGAAAACTTGGTTAAAAAACCCCTTAATTGGTAGAAATGTATCATGGAAATAGTATGAAGCAAATAGCACAAATTTTGTATTTCAATTTTAAAATTTGATATATCTGAATATATGAGATTTATTAATTGAAGGAATAAATCAAAGGGGGACTTGATGACAATCAATCAGCAGACATGTACTAAGCATTTACTATGTACAAAGCACCATTAGACAGGAAAAATTACAAAGATGAATAAATTCTGAACCTTGAAAGAGGACAAATGTTGTAATGCAAGGATGAAAAATTTCTTGTTCATTAATGAAGTATAGCATGTTTGGGAGAGCGAAAGTATTTCTGACTGTGGGGAATATAATCATAAAATAGTGAGCAAATATTTGTTGCCTATGAGAATGTTTGGTCTTATGAACCTGGTTAGATATATGCCACTGAAATTACGGAATTACATGATTTACCTTTTGGAAAGTTAATTTGGTGTGGTTGGTATGATTCAAAATACCATTTTGCAGTATGATCTATAATAATACCTGTTATTTTTTGAGATGATGTTATATTGGCCCAGATCCTTCTGAAGTTGGTTCTGACATTCATAAGGGAGCAGTTAGCTCCTTTGCAGACAGCAAGCTTACCATCCTTGCATACTTGTATCTAAAATAGTCCTAAAATTCTCTTTATTGCCACTACACTGTTTCCCAAAATGAAGCATGAGATCATGGTAGTATTTAGTTATTGGTTCAGTTTCCTGTCTTCCTAGATCTTTTTAAAGCTCCAATGTCCTTACAGAATGACCTCCTAACTTAATGTCTGATCACATGATCAGCTATTTACAAAGTGCTGCTGTTCTAATCTGATTTCTTTTGATAACATAAAAGGACATTTGGTTGTATGGTCTGTGGTAAGTATAATTTATTTTATACTTTCACAGCCTTGTGAGACTGTGCAGTGTCAGAAAACAAGCAACTATACCGAACATTCTAGAAAACATCAAGTCAACCTTTCTGTAAAGGGATTTCTTTGGACTATCTTTCCTTGTTGATTGTACAGTTCTACACAAAACAGATTCAAAAAAATTTGCCAGTGAATGTGCCAAATCATGCCTTGATTGTCAACATTATTATAAAAATATATTAAATATCTATGCATTATACTTATCACATAATCTTTGCTTAGGAATATATGCATTTAAAAGTAAAATTTTTAATTTGTACTTATAGTATTTGTAGTATTAGTCACTAAAATTCTAATGTTAGAACCAATGGCTGAAGGTTCCTTTAAGGCAACCTTGTTAAATCCCAGTTCCTAACTTTACAACAAATCTATTATGCACATATCATGCATTTCACCCTCTTGCAAGATGCAAGTCACTACACTGCAATAACATTTTTTCATAGATCATTACATTTCTTTTCCTTGCAACAATAAAATATCCTCCTTAGTTTGTATTATCTTGTTTTGTGAAAGTTTTGTGGATTTCACCTCTGACCTTAGAGAATTGGTCATGATTTTATTGAAAACTGTAGCTCATTATTCTTATGCAAGTCTCCATGAGTGGCTATTTTTATTCTCAGTTCTCAACAGGAACAAGTAAATACTGCAGTACAAGTTATTTCTGAAGGTTTTAAAATAGTGTTTGTTATTTCAAGGCATTAACGAGTAAAACTTCTTAGAAAATACTGGCCAGTTGTGTTTATTGCCTTGTGTCAACACACTTGTCATTTTGAGAAAGTGTCATAATCCTAGAAGAAGATGGTTTGTACTCCTTAAGTCAGATTCTAATCTGAGAAGTGTTCTGTGTATCCCTGAGCATCTCTCAGAAGGTCTGTGGCTGCACATCAGTAAGCATCTCACTTCTCATGACAGAGCACTTGCATGTTGGAAAGACAGATTATTTTCTTCAACAGTGTAATTGCAATTTGGTTAGCTAATATGGGAGAATGGGAGGTTCCTTAACTACCTGTTGTTGTTTTTTCCCCTTTCATAGTATTTATATTGTTAACATAGAATAAGCCAGTTACTTGTATACTGAAGGGTATAAGTAAACATGGAGACCTGAATTCCAGGCCTGGATTTGCCCACAAGCAGTTATCAGACTTTGAATGTAAACTTCTTGAGCCTCAGTGTCCTTATTTTATGAAATGAGAGGTTTGCAAACTCCTGGCTCATGATTTAAATCTAATATGCACTGGTGTTTTGTTTGAGCCACATGTTGTTTTAAAAGTCAGAAAATTTATAGAAGATTCCTAGTGTCTCTTAGCAAATTGGAAGATGTTGCAACATGGGGCCTGCATTCTCAAATAGCGATGATGGCCTGGGCCCTGTCATTTCCTTAGTTCTCCCTCTTTGCCCTTATGTTCCTTTGATCTTCTAAAATGGTGTGATTCTTTGGGCTGTGTTTCAAGAAACACTGTGGAAAGGCTTGGCTCCTCTTGAAATTCATTAAACATGTTACTTTTTTTCTGCTTACAAGGTCTTAGTTTTCCTCTGGTTCCTTCTTGACCTACACTCTTTCTTATAAGGCACAGGTGGCAAACACAAGGCCCGCAAAGCCAAATCTAGTCCCCCACCTTGTTTCTAGCCAGTGGCAGTGCCAATATCCTTGCCCCTAGTTAAGCAGTAGTTACATTCATACAGTCCTAAAATTACATTCAGCCCTTTGAAGGCAACCATGAGGTTGATATGGCCCCTGGTGAAAACGAGTTTGACACCCCTGTTATAAAGGATGCATCACTCCACCTGTGTATGGCCTGTTTTCCTCTGCCCGCTTTCTGTGGGCAATAGTGGGGAAATAAGCTTGGCTTTAATTTTTACATTTGCTTAACTTTTCTCCTTCTATAATTTCACTTCCAGGTAAATAATGTAAAATAATATATTATAGGTAAATAATGTAAAATAATATATTATTTATTCTGTAGAAATTAGAGAAACAGTGACTTTTTACTCACAAAATCCAGAAAGTATACAGAACTAACAAAGCCATCCTTGCTCATATTTTTTGGTTACCACACTGTATCTAATCAGATTCTTGCAAAGCAACACTATGCATGTAATGATTCTTCTATAACTCTCTTTGGAGATAGAATCCAACTGTTGTGGTGAGTGTTAGCTGCTTCTTAGGGCTTGAGAACATCTTTCATTAAAAATCTCAGCTGGTAAGATCACGTGGTATTTGTCTTTCACCACCTGGCTTTCTCACTTAGCACAATACTCTCCAGTTCCATCCATGCTGTCACGAAAGGTAGGAATTCCTTCTTTCTTCGTGCAGCGTAGTATTTTGTTGTGTAAATGTACCATTTTTTTGATCCACTGATTTACTGATGGGCCCTGAGACTATTTCCAACATTTGGCTATTGTAAATAGCACTGCTCTGAACATTGGGGTGCATAGGTTCTTTTGAATTGGTATTTCAGGATTCTTAGCGTATAATCCTAGGAATGGTATCGCTGGGTCAAAAGGCATTTCAATTTTTTATTTTTTGAGGAAATTCCATACTGTTTTCCACAGTGGCTGCACCAGTCTGCCTTCCCACCAACAGTGCACTAGGGTTCCATTTCCTCCACATCCTTGACAGCACTTGTTGTTTGGTAATTTCTTAATGATGGCCATTCTGATGGATGTGAAGTGGTATCTCATTGTGGTTTTAATTTGCATCTCTCTGATGGCTAGTGATGCTGAGCATCTTTTCATATGCTGATGGGCTCTCTGTAAGTCCTCCTTAGAAAAGTGTCTGTTCCTAATGAACAAAAACAAACAAATGAGTAAAATAGAACCAGAGACTTGGAAACAAGGAACAGACTGACAGCAACCAGAGCAGATGGAGGGGGTTAAGAGAGGAAAGAAGGGGAAAAGTCTAATCAAGGGACAGGTATAAATGGCCCATGGACATGAAAAACAAGGTGGAGATTGACTGTGGGAGCAAGGGGTGGGCAGGACAGGGGAGAGCAACGAGGGAAGTTTGTGACAACTGTAATAGAACAATGGTTAAAAAATAAATAAAAACTCTTAGACAGTAGCATATCCTCACCATAAGTACTGATATAAGCTTTGGTCAGGCAAAGGAAGAACGTATAACTATGAAGAGCTTCTTCAAGCACAACATATGAATCATGCCCAATTGATATGTATCTTCAGTTGAACCCCCAGGCCTGATTCATAGAAAAAATCAATATAGCAGTCAATAAAAATACAAGGTAGTAAAATAACCTTAAATCTACAAGAAAGAATGATCAATGAAAGGAATTTATTTCCTGTTGGTTCATTAAGAATTGAATTTGTGTAGAAAAATAGTAGTAACATTAGACAGATAGTTTAGAGGCAAACAATACCTATCTCCTAAAATAAAGCATTGGTTTCTTTTGAGGTTATTATGACATGACTCCCCTTCAACAGCTGTGGAGTTAAACAAGTGTTGCTTATTGTCAAGTGTGATCACTGAAGAGCTTGGTTATTGACAGCTAAGAACCATCTATAAAGTTGAGGCACATTTTGCAAGATGATTTTCTTTCACCTGCTGATTAAACTGTGAACAATCTGTGAGCCCAAATGCAAATTTCCCTGTTCCTGTTTTACTGGACAGGCTCCCAGGACTGGAGTTAATGCAAATTAGAAAATTTCCACCAGTCGAATTAGGGAAATAAGTAGCTTGAAATATAAACCTTTCTGCAGTGAGAACCTGTAGAAAAACACAAAATTAGGAGCTTTGATCCAGTTAAGGAGTATAGGGGGGCAATAAGATTCCTGTTTATATTACAATTATTACTCAAAGTAAGGAGCATATTGACCAGATTCTCAATTTGTCAGTTTATTCTCTTTCTTTTCCTGCTCATGTCTTGTCCGGTTTCTCTTTGCTCATCACTATCTGCTGAGAGTGAAATAAAATGTCATAGGGTAAATAATTTACCTCTGTATTTCTACAGTATGTATTTCCCTAAGACTCTCATTGGGAAATTCATTCCAAAAGAAAAAGGGGGAACATTCTGTGAGACACACAGGCAGTGTGTAGAAAAAAAACTTGGGTAGAAAAAAACAGGTGAATACATCTTTGCTTCATATCTGACTAAACCTTTTAACAATTCCATGGAAAGTGGGTGGAATATTTTGAATATCTTGTTATGAAAACCCAGACACAATTCCATAAAAGACAAAGGTGTCTGCGAGAAGGCATTTTTGTGGATGTTAATCTCAAATGCTTTCATATCCAGTCATGATTTGGCTCCAAAATTCATTAATAATATAAAAAATTTGGTAAATTTTTATAATAAGTTGTTCTCTGGTATCTTTGGAGCCCTTGTGATCTGCTGCAGGGTCGTCACCTGCCAAATTGTTCAAAGAGGGTAGCAACTAGTTCTCGGCAAACATCTAAAAAAATTCTTATGAGTTAGTAAGTAACAAAATTGAGGTGGGGCTGGAGATTATTTTATAATCTTCATTTGTATTTAAATTTGAAATTTTGGGGTCAGATGGACAAACCCTTTCATTTCACAGATGAGAAAACTGAGGGCTAAAAATGTAAATGCATTTATTTAGTTTATGTAACTTTTTAGTTGTAGAAACAGAATGAATTCTTGATTGCCAGCCCAAGGCTTTGTTATCAGGGCCTGCTGCCTTAGATTTTCCTACCAGATCAAGATGTTGGCTTGGGTAGAAGTTTAATAATTGATATTTCATTTTGATAAAAGTTTGTTTTGTGAAGCCTGAGTCACATTATGTCCTTTCAGCACTGTAAAAGGAGCTTAATTTGAATGTCCTTGTAGCATACTGCACCAGCTAAGTGTACCAGCTTAGCCAGTACAGTATTATCAACAGGCTCCAAGAACACTGTGTAACTTTTCGCACCTGATGCTAGCCCCTATCTGTTATGCTTCCATTCAATTTTGAAAGGATGCCCAATTTCTCCTGTATCTGACTAATCTTACAGAAAGAGACTGCTTTTAGTGTATGGTGATTTTAAAAGAATCTTTCCCCCAAAACTTGCTTCAAATTAATGTAGGGAAGTAAACAAAGTTGTTTTCCATAAAAATACCAACATACATAATAAGGGCATAAATAACAAATTAGTTGACTGTTATGTTGAGACAGTCTAAGTTTACATAAAATTGGTGTTGTGCTAAATCACGGAGCCAAAACCAAATATATAAGCCCTCTTTTTTGCATTTTTTAAGCTGTCTGTCTTTGAATGCTAGGCATCTTGAAATGGTGATTTCAGGAATCCAACTTCTCTCTCTTTTGTTTTTATGCAAAGATGTATAAAGTCAGACTGCTCAATGGGAATGAAATTATTCCTTAAAAAATCTGGATATGCAGAATGGCCATCTCAGAATATCTGTGACTCAAATATATCTTTGAGTATTGTTTCTGGGCCTAAGTAATCTCTGTGGGTTATGGGTGCCAAAAATACAATGACCCTAAAGTAGGAACAAATGGTGATTGAAGACAAAGAAAAAAGCAAATGAGAAGAGTAAAAAGAGATAACTGAGTAACAGAATAATTTCAGAAATGGTTTCAGGTAGGTTTGTGCTGTGTGGTCTCTTACTCTTAAGTTTTGTTTTTTTTTAAGAGCATTATTAAGTTACAATTTACCTACCTTAAAACTCACCTATTGCAAATGTACAATTCAATAACTTTTTTTTTTTTTTTAGTTTATCATTTGGCCTTTATTATTTCCAATTAGGAGTTAGTCATTAATTACATTATCATTTTTTCTCTTTCTGTTCCTCAGACTGGATAATTCTATGGTTCTTTCTTCAAGTTCTCAGATTGTTCTGGCATATCACATTTTCTGTTGAAACCCTTTAGTGAATTTTTCATCTCAGTTATTGTATTTTTCCACTCCAGAACTTTCATTTAGTTTTTAAAAATAATTTTTAAAGTATATTTTATTGATTATGCTATTACAGTTGTCCCAATTTTTCCCCCTTTGCCCTCCTCCACCTAATTTCCCCCCTCCCTCCAATGATTCCCCTCCCCAACTTACTTCATGTCCATGGATTGTGCATGTAAATTCATTGGCTTCTCCATTGCCTACACTCTTCTTAACATCCTCCTGTCTATTTTGTATCTACCCAATTATGCTTCTAAATTCTTGTACCTTTTCCACCATTCTTCCCCTTCCTCCTTCCAGCTGATAACCCTCCAAATGATCTCCATATCTATGCTCCTGTTCCTGTTCTGGTTGTTTACTTAGCTGGTTTTTGTTTTTGTTTTTTAGATTCAGTTGTTGATGGTTGTAAGTTTGTTGTCATTTTCATGTTCCTAGTTTTGATCTTCTTTTTCCTAAATAAGTCCCTTTAACATTTTGTATAGTAAGGATTTAGTGATGATGAACTCCTTTAGCTTTACCTTGTCTGGGAAGCATTTTATCTGTCCTTCCATTCTAAATGATGGCTTTGCTGGATAGAGTAATCTTGGATGTAGGCCCTTGCTTTTTATCACTTTGTGTAATTCTTGCCATTCCCTTTTTGCTTGCAAAGTTTCTTTCGAGAAATCAGTTGATAGTCATATGGGAACTCCTTTGTAGGTAACCCTCTGCCTTTCTTTTGCTGCTTTTAAAATTTTATCTTTAACGCTTTGCATTTTAATTATAATGTGTCTTGGTGAGGTCCTCTTTGGGTCCAGCTTGTTTGGGACTCTGTGCTTCTGGGACTCTCTGTGCTTGGGACTCTCTGTATGTCTATTTCATTTAATAAATTAGGGAAGTTTTCTTTCATTATTTTTTCAAACAAGTTTTCAATTTCTTGTTCTTCCTCTTCTCATTCTGGCACCCCTATGAGTCAGGTGTTGGCCATGTTGGAGGTGTCCCAGAGTCTTAAACTCTCCTCATTTTTTTAAAATTCTTGTTTCTTCGTTTTGCTCTGGTCAAATGTTTATTTCTTCCTTATGTTCCAAATTGTTGATTTGAATCCTGGCTTGCTTTCCTTCACTGTTGGTTTTCTGGGGATTTTTCTTTATTTCCCTTGGTAGAGCCTTCATTTCCTCCCTTATGCTTTTGCTGTATTCAGGGAGATCTTTGAGCATGCTGACCACCAGTGTTTACTGATTTTGGCAGCCTCTCAGTGTTTGTGTACTAGGTAGAACTACTTGGATTACGTTTTAGTGCACCTGTTAAATCTTATGGGATGGAGCTTTGGGTATTTGCCAAGGTGGAACAACTGTAGCTCCCATACACGGATTGAAAAGAGGACAATGCCACTGCTAGCTGACTTCTGGGGTATTGCTTGGCCCTCACCCCATTTCCAGTTACTTCACCCATTTCTCATATACTATTGATACCTCTTCACTTGCTGTCCTGGTTGTGGTTCCCAGGGTAGGTGTGTTTGTGCATGTTTCTTCCACTGTCCCAATCCCTACTGGGTTTACAGCCAGAAGTGATGCAGCTTTATTTTCCTGGGCACTGAAGCCCTGGGCTGCATGGTCCAGCTTAGGGCTGGGCTTGCTCGCTCAAAAGGTGACCTCCTGATTTTTATCCACCAAACGTGAATGTGGGGCTGCTCGATCCACTGGCCACCACCTCCCCACCTCTCTACATCCAGCTCACCACTGCCACACTGAGTCCTCTTTGGCCCAACTCCTCTTCTACACCCTTCCTACCTGTCTGAATGAATATAGCTTCTTTAGATCCTTGGTCATTGGACTTCTATACAGTTCTGGGTATTTTTCTGGGTGATCTTCCGGCAGTTCTAGGTGTTTTTCATTTTTAAGTTAGTTATGTTCCTTCTTATGGTTGTGCAATGATGTGATGTGTGTCTGCCTATGCCTCCATCTTGACCAGAAGCCAGTTTTTTAAAAATAATTTTTATCTCTTGATTGAGATTCTCTAATTGCTATCTCTATTTGCTCTATTATCTACCATTGTCATTATATTTTCCTTGAATGCCTTAAATGTTTTTTTTTTCATTCTTTGAACATATTTGGAATCACTTTTAAGGTTTTGTTTGCTAAATCCAGCATCTGGGTTCTCTCAGAGACAGTTTCTACTGACTTCTTTTTTGCCTGAGCATGGCTTATAATTTCTTGTTACTTTGGATGTCTCATAATTCTTTTTTTAACATTAGACATTTTATTTATTTTTTAAAATTATTTTATTGTTATTCAATTGCAGTTGTCTGCATTTACTGCCCCCCAGGACTCCCCCCCAGCCATCCCCACCTCTCTCCCTGCTTCCAGCCCTCCTTGGTTTTGTCCATGTGTCCTTTATAGTACTTCCTGGGTTTTCAGGAATAATATTAGACATTTTAGATAAATCTCTTACAGCAACTCTGGATTCTGACTTTTTTTCACATGTAGGATTTGTTGTTGTTTGTTTGTTGATTAAATAACTTGCCTGTGAAGTGTATCTACGCTGCAATGTGTGGCCTCTGATGCTTCTACGTTTTGTTCTTGTTTTTAGTTTTAAGCTTAGCTTCCTACAGATCACCTCTATGCTTACAAAGGTTTGTGTTCAGCCTGTGATTGGTTAGAGGCTGTGTTTAAACACTTTGAATTAGTACAGTTCATTCATTGCTTATGGATCTGTGTGTAGGTCAGGGAGTATATTCAAACTTCAGGTCATTTTCAGATGTGTATCAGCATTTATTTTCTCGCATCTTCTTTTCATATACCCAGACTCAACTCTGTCAACCAGGAATGTGTGGGTGGATGGGAATGTGGTCAACCCAGGATATTTGAAGAGTTTATTACATCTCCAATGAATGTATCGTTTCCCACAAATCTCTTAAAAGTCTGGCTAGTTTACCAATCCATTTCTTGGCCCAAATAGGTCAGTATCCTCAGGCTAATGGAGCCCTGGCCATCCCTTACCACTAGATCTCTTCTTTAACTGACAATTTTCAAATCAAGTACCCTCTACTAGTAACAGCAACAACAAAGCTTATATTTTCACAGCCTCCCTAACTCCGGCTGCATTACTGGGCTGGGAGCTGAAGGAAGGATGGTTGTAGCCCCAGGCAAAATGCTACAGACTTGTGATGCTCTTACCCAAAGTTGAATTGTTTCTATGAATAAATGCTTCTGAGTTTCCAGTTTGTCTTTTGTCAAATTCCAACTTGCTGAGATGATTGTTTTTGACTGTTTTGTCCAGCTTTAGAGTTGCTTTTGGGTGAAAGGAATTTTTTTTTGACCTTTTAATTCTGTCATGGTAGAGATTGGAAGTCTTCTACACTTAGTTTTAGTGACAAGATCCTCATTGACATTGAGTGGTTCATACCCTTTGAATGTGAATATAAAAGCTCAGCACATGTTCCAAAGGTCATGCACTGTATATTGAGTGCATGTCCAACAGTGGAAAATCCTGCATCCATTACCCATCCTTCAAGAGGCTCTACCCGTACCCATTCCTCTATTTCCTTGCAAGCAAATGTTCAGTGTTCTCATTTCTGAATGCTGATAACCAAGGTGCAGAGGATTGTTTTTCCTCTTGGCAACAATAGCAGTCATTTAGTTTTCAGGTTGGGAGATTGACAAGGGAAGGGCATTATCTTTCTGCCTTTTTAGTAATAAATATTTAAAAAGCAATAAGAATGTCTACTATTTAGTGAGTGTGCCAGGTACTTTGTTAAGCATTCCCCAACTTTATGTATTTTTTATCTCTTTTATAAAGCTTTGAAAAGTTAAGTAACTTGCTCAAGGTCGCTCAACCCATAAGGTGTGAAGAAATGATTCAAGTCAAGGTCAGTGGGATGCCTAATTTCATGTTGTTAATGGCCATCTTATGCTTCTCTGGGGTACCCCTACTTCCACACATTAATCAGGTAAACAAGGTCCAAGCTTGTTTTGATATTATTATCCAATAAGATGTCATTGTCAATAATCTGCCATGGTGACACTTGTCTGTCTCAACCGAAATCTTTCTTTTCCAGCCTTACTCTACTGGCCCACTAAATTTAGTTGTAAGTTAGGCAGTGGAGGAGGGAATTCTAAAATATCTTATTTTTCTAAATCTTTAATTTTTTGGACTGAAGAATATATGTTGTCACAGGTTGGGTCTCCTAAGAAGCAGAACCTGAAATGGAGATTACCATACAAGAGGTTTATTAGAGAGTGGTCTTGGGATAAACATCTCTGAAGGGAATGGAAGGAGGTAGAATTGGGCAGAGGAAAAAAAAATGGGTTATGATGCAATTTCCACAGTGTCCTCAGCTATATAGGGATTTTTGAATCTAGGATAACCCTTTCAGAGATGGGGGGTGGAGGCCAGGCCTGATATATCCACAAGGCTCTGTCATTGGATATGGGCCATCCGGAGGAAAGTGGTATGCCTTTGGTTAAGGTGACGCTCTTTAAGTGATGAAGAGGGCTGACCCCTGAGAGCTATCAACCTCTGCCCCAGCTGGGGAAAATAAGTTTTTCTTTCCTCAAGGGGGATCTGGGCAGTTTATTTTAACACCCAGCATAACTGCTTATGTTCATACATTTTTTCCTGTAATTATATTTTTCTAATTTGGAAAAATTGCTTATTGAAAGTATTTTTCATTGAGATGTAATTGAGATATAACATTAGGTGTACAACATAATGATTTAGTATATGTATATATTTTAATGCTTTATTCTCTCATTTATTCAAGGAGCATGTAAGTTTTAAGTGTGAAATTTTTCTAGGCACTGTGTAAGAGGCTAGGAATATAATAATGAAAAATATATACCAAGTTCCTGTTCTTATTATGATATAGCCAGGGGGAGACTATTGGTGTTAAATACCTTCCCTTGAAGTCTCCTGTTAATCGGAAATTGGTTTGGGGTTAGTAACTCAATGTATCCTAATTTAAACCCGTTTTGATCTCTCATCCCAGCCTTAAGTGCTTGATTGTTGTTTCCCAAATCATTTTGAATTAATGGATATCTTTCTTAGATAGTTTTTGAAGTTTAGAAATTTTTTACCATTTCTAAAGTTACAATTACCAGTTTAATAGCGTGTGAACTGAGGGAAGGGAACTGCTGTATTTAAAAAAAAAGCATTAAAAATTAATTATCGTTTTGACAGAAAGTGGTGATATCAGCAGTTAAATTTTTTGCTTGAGATTGCCCTAGCTTCTTGGTGTTATCTTATTATCCTTAAAAAAGAATTAGTGTGTTTTAATTGTTATTACTTTTGATATTATTTTTTACCCTAGGAGGTAAATTATTAATTAGTGTGTGCATTATAAATTACTTTTTTATTAGGTGATTTTCTGTCTGACAATAGTTCTAGTTTTTTCTTTTTTTAAATTAAACTATGTTTCTTGGATTTATTATTAATAGCTTTGGGCCCTATTAAAAGGGAGGCTAATTTGATTTCCACCTTCTGGCTCCACATGCAATTAGAAAAATAATTCTGCCTGACTGAGATAGCTGGTGAATTATGTGTGGCCAGTATGAATGGCTCTGGGTGAGGAAGCACTTCTAAATAAAAATTTTATTTTCACTTTTTTTCACTATGTGTTTTCACTATAGATTTCAGTTAATTTGTCTTACTGTTTTATACTTGTGTCAGAAAAGATAGAACTGATTCTTACAAAACTAGTCTAGGCACAAAAAGAAATCTGACAAAACACAAATATTAATGGATCACTGATTATTTTCTCATTTTGTATATAAATGGGGGACCTGGGCTTAAACTGAGTCCTGAGACTTTTTTTTTTACTTTTTTATTCTTTATTTTATTGATTATGCTATTACAGTTGGCTCATTTTCCCCCTTCACTCCTCTCCACCCTGCCCATCCCCTCCCACCCACATTCCCCCCTTTAGTTCCTGTCCATGTGTCATAAGTTCTTTAGTGTCTACATGTCCCATACTATTCTTACCCTCCCCCTGTCTATTTTCTACCTACTGTCTATGCTACTTATTCTCTATATCTTTTCGCCCTCCCTCCTCCTCCTACTTCCCTGTTGCTAACCCTCCATTTGATGACTTTTTTTTTACTGTTCATATTTTTAATCTTCTTTTTCTTAGGTAAGTCCCTTTAACATTTCATATAATAAGGACTTGGTGATGATGAACTCCTTTAACTTGGCCTTGTCTGAGAAGCACTTTATCTGCCCTTCCATTCTAAATGAAAGCTTTGCTGGATAGAGCAATCTGGGATGTAGGTCCTCGCCTTTCATGACTTGGAATACTTCTTTCCAGCCCCTTCTTGCCTGTAAGGTCTCTTTTGAGAAATCAGCTGACAGTCTGATGGGAACTCCTTTGTAGGTTACTGTCTCCTTGTCTCTTGCTGCTTCTAGGATTCTCCCCTTCATTTTTACCTTGGCTAATGTAATTATGATGTACCTTAGTGTGTTCCTCCTAGGGTCCAACCTCTTTGGGACTCTCTGAGCTTCCTGGACTTCCTAAAAGTCTATTTCCCTTGCCAGATTGGGGAA
>PVIA01001980.1:0-51037 GCA_004024845.1 Tonatia bakeri
GAAGGGCAATAAAGAAGGCCTATGGTTTAGACTTTATCATTTTGCGTAAGAGGTTATTTGAAAGCTGTACGTTTTCCTTTTCTTTCCTCCTCCTAAATGGATTCCAGCAACTTAAATTTGACATAAATGGATGTGTGGACATACCTGATTGAGTCTAGCTTGGGCCACGTTTAGTTTATTTTCAAGTCAAGGTTTTAAGATGCTGTCTTCAAACATGCATAATAAATCCTAACCAATGTGAATTAATTGGTGGGGAGGTAGGTTATTCTTTGTATGAAAAAAAAAAATGTTGGCAGCAAACAATAAACGAAGAACATGCGGTTCTGAGCCAGACTGTCTGAGTTCAAATCACTGCGGCACAGCTGGCAGCTCTGGCATCGGGCGCGTTCCCAGGTCTCTCTGACCTCAATTTCTCCTCTCAGATGAGGAGAAAACGGCATGCCCCTCTCAGGTTTCCGTGAAGCTTGAATGACTTAATACTGGTCAGTGCTTTAAAAGTGCTTGCACAATCATTCTTTATAACTGTTGTTTATTCAGTCATTCATTGTTCTCTTTCAATAAAGGTTTATTGAGTTCTTTGTATGCTGATTAAGGATTAGTTTTATTGTTAACATTTAAAGACATGATGAAATGCCTCATAAACCCTTTTAGTACAGGAGAGATATTTTTTAGCTTTCTCATTCTTAGTGACTTAATATAAAACCAAGCACAAGATAGCTGTTTAATAGATGTCGATGGAGTGAGGTTTGAATACATAAGTCGTTCCAGTATAGGGTAACAAGCACTGGATTTGGGATGGAGAGATGCAGGGTCAAGTCCCAGTTCCTCCCCCAGAGTACTATGTGACCTTAAGAAATTTACTAAAATTTTCTAATCCAAAAACCAAGAAAGCTATACTCTAGCTTCTCACTATGATCTAAGATCCCTTGTGAATGTGATTCTGCAAAGTAACAATGACACCCTGTTGACTGCTTATAGTTCTATTTTCTTAAATTTAATAAACTTTGAATAGTTTCAGATTCATAGAAAAAGATGCAAGAATATTACAGAGGGGTCCAGTATACCCTGCACCCAGATTCCTTTATTGTTAATATGTCACATTACCATGGTGAATTTCTCAGGACTGATGAACCAATATTAATGCATTGTTATTAACTGCAATTCATACTTTGTTCAGATTTCTTAACTTTTCATGCAATGTGCTTTTGGGTATTCTCTCTCTCTCTCTCTTTTGGCCTCAGGGTTGCAGTCAGGATACCATATTATTCTGAGTCATTGGGTCTCCCGAAACTCTTTTGGACTGGTGCAGTTTCTCAGTCTTCCTTGCTGTGACGACCTAGCCATTTTTCAGGACAATTGGTCCGGAGTTTTGTAGAATGTCCTTACACTTGGGTTTGTTTTATGCTTTTCTCATGGTGACACAGGAGTAATGAGTTTTGGGGAGGAAGTTCACAGGCGTAATTCTCATCCCATCATATTAAGAGTCACATGATCACTGATTTAAGATTCTGTTTAATGAATGGATAAGACTTATGTATAATTGTTAATTTTACAAACCATGTCTCCTTGCTGTATATAATTTTTTATTCAATTTTTAAATAGTTGGTTTTCTTTGAATTAAGCATAATCTTAAAATATAGTTACCTTATTTTTTTTGGTTAAAAATGTCCCCTTCATTACTAGTTATAAGTGAAAAGTAAGTAGAAACTCTGCCTTGTTATAAATTAATAGTAATCCTACCTTTATAGATCTACATATTAAATTTAAAATGAAAAATATAGCTTTGTATTTCTTTCAAACTTACTGACAATAACAGAGCTGTGCTCAGCCCTGTGTTATAAAGGAGACGACAAAGTAGAAGTGCCAGAAATCAAGCGTTCTGATACCAGTTCCCTTAAGCCTGTCTCACACAATAGACTTGCCTTAAGAAATGGTAATGCTTCACTACGTCCTAGGCATCAAGAATCTGGCATCTGGATCTTATGATGTCTTCAGTATAAATGACCATTATCCTCTGGGCTAAGGAAAGACACTAATGTATCTCTCACAGGGATTGGAAGATCCATTGGTTTTGTTTATTCTGTACTTTTATTATGAACATCACTGTAAATCGTAAAGTTGGCTTAGGGTTGCTGTGATCTATGCTATGTACAATTTTCAGATCAATAAAATAAACATAAAATAAACATGGTCAATCCAGAGAAAAATTTGTTGGAAGTAGGCTATTACTAGGAATAGCTTGATTTAGATTTAAATGAAATAAATAAAAATAGTATTGCACTCTGGCTCCAACGTGCGGCCACTGCAACTTTAAACATCTCTGTATTTACTGGTGTCACTCACTGTACAGCTGATCATAAGAAAAAAATTGGTGTTTGTCACCTTACTATGAGAATCACTGTCATGGCCAAGAATATCTTTCACAACATTTTTTTTCGAAATCTCTGATTTCTTTGTTTCTTGAAACACTTTGCTCTTGTTCACTACATAGTACTGCGTGACCTTGGGAGATTTCCTTAAGTTCCAGAAGTTCCATATTTGCACATGTTTCTTTGAAGATTAAATGAAATTATGTGTATAAAACAGCAAATTAACTGTCCATTTGTTATTTATTTACAGACATAGGCATATGCTTTCAAACAATCATTTCTGGTTTATTGGAAGGAATAAAAAGCTACTCAACTATCTTAAAGTAGCCATTGTATTTTATGCAATATGTAGGTTTTCAGAATTCTTTTCTGGTTGGTACCTGCTATTGTAGTTTTAAGGTACCTTATAGGGCAAGTAAAAACTAATCAGGAAATGTACCTCTCCATGTTCAAAGGAATACATGAACTCTGGTGGAATACTTTTCTCTGGCCATGAGAGGCTGATTTTTTTTAAAACATGGGTGGAGGATAATCTCCATGACACTGAAGGATGCTTACTTGATGATCTTAGCAGCTAAAAGAAGTGATTAAAAGTATGTAGAGTGTCTGGCAAAGGAAATAAGATTCAGATGAACTGCTTTATACAACAGCCCTCAACAAGACCTCATTTATTTTCTTAGTGACTAGTGTTTCTGACCCCATATTTGGGAAGGAAGCTATAATTAATCTCACCTATATTTCCACCTCTGTATCTGTTTCAAAGGGGTATCCAAGGTAAAATGCATCCTGTAACAGTGATCAACTCTTCAGCACTTCATTGCAGGCCGACCACTGTCCTTGATAGCCACCATCCAATCCTTTTATCATGGACTTTTCAGTGAGGCATTAGGTAGTGACCACAGGAGCATATGGAATGAGAAACAATTGCAAGAGCAGCTTAGCAGGAGAGACAGCCTGGGAACATGGGAATATTTTGAATAGTAGGTTAAGGTCCAGCCAGTGGGGAGGCCGAATAAACTGTAAAAGAGTGGAAAGGATATGAGCATGGAGCTCACTCACAGTTTGTTGTTGGATATGCAGACATTGCTAACAATGATGGTAATTGGCATATTTGGAATGAGAGCTGTGTACACCCAATGGAAGTTAGGACAAGGTAGTTTCCCTTAGAACAGGGGTGTCAAACTCATGTTCACTGAGGGCCACATCAACCTCAAGGTTACCTTCAAAGGGCTGAATGTGATTTTAGGACTGTGTAAATGTAACTACTACTTAACAGTTAAGCGAAAACACAAGGTGCCAGGCCAGACAAAGCCAGGTCAGCCTGTGGGCCTTGTGTTTGCCACCTGTGACTTAAACAGGTTGACCTCTGGGGATTTAGAATCAGACTACCAGGCCAGAGAGTTGTAGGATTACAATGTATCAGCACTTCAGGAGTGAAACTCTTAAAACTATTTGACATTAACATGGTGTGACCAGTCTGAATCCTTTATAAAGAGTGGCCTAATGTTTGAATACTATATCACAAACTCCCAAAACACAGCCTGGAACAGAGCATGCATTTAATAAATACATCATACTAGAATCCCTCTTATTTGTGTACTGATGATGTTTGTACTTGGTGTTGAATACACACACTATGATTTTCTAAACTGTTGATCTGGACAAAGCAATCATCATCAAGGTTCCCTTTTTCTTTCTTTTTTTTTTTGTACAAGCATATACAAAAGGATCCATATTTATTTTTTAATTAAAGACAGAAATAGGAAAATATAACAAGTAGTAAATAAAAATAAAAATACCTTAAAAGTATCCTGTTTATTTTAAAAGCCATATTTATACAAAGTATAATACATTGTAAAGATAATTTTACTAAGGGACAGAAAATTGTGGAAATATTTATTTACCCCATAGAACAAAGTGAAGTGCGTTTGTACATTTTCAAGAAGCATCTGAATGTTTTCTATCAATATGCCAAGGTGCCTGTGGTCATCTGTGTCAGTTTCCTCAGCACACAGCCCACTCACAGGTGACAGGCAGCAGTTGGTAGCTGCTCTTATCATTATTAACAGAATCTAAAGTTAGTGATACATTTCCAAATAGGGAAAGATAATACCACTGTTTTCCCTCTTTTCCCCCCCCAATGCTATTTTGAATGCAGACAGTACCGCAGGGACACCAGCAATATCAACAACAACAACTGTGGAAATTCGCAAAAGCAGTGTCACGACAACTGAGATCACCTCTAACGTGGAGAAGAGCCCCACGGCGGCCACTGGCAATAGCTCGTGTCCTTCCACGGAGACGGAGGAAGAAAAGGCAAAAAGGCTTCTCTACTGTTCCCTATGCAAGGTCGCCGTCAACTCCGCCTCACAGCTGGAGGCACACAACAGTGGTGAGATGCAGTAATTTCTTTTCTGTCTCAACAGCTCCACAATTATCTTCCTCTGAATAGATTAGATCTTTTGCAGCAGGGGACAAAGAGGTGCCAGAAGACTCGCAATTATTACGTGCAATTCATTAGCCACTAAAAAATAAAAATGACACGCAAAGGGTCATTGACATGGGGTCAAGGGAGGGTTTCCAGGGCTCCTGAGATATGCTGTACATGTGTTTGTGTGGATATGGTAGGTGTGTGTGTTATTAAACATTAGCAGGGTGTCCAACCCCTGGCCCAAAGGCCGCACGGTGCGCAGGATGGCTATGAATGTGGCCCAACACAAAACTGTAAATTTACTTAAAATCCTCTTTCTGCTCTTCAGTTTCATTAGTGTTTGTATATTTAATGTGTGGCCTAAGACAACTCTTCTTCCACTGTGGCCCAGAGACACCAAAAGGCTGGACACCTCTGCCAGGGGATAAAGTAAAAAATAATTCTAAAATAGAAGCTTTGTATTCACTTGATTTCTAGGTTGTTAAGTACTTCCAGGCATTTGCTTCTAAATGAAATTTCTGAAGTTGTGCCAACAACAAAGTTACAAAATTTTGTTGCCTAACTCCATGTACTTTTTGGTTTTTAAGTTTTATGGCAAATAATGTCGTTTGGGCTAAATTTTTATGACTTGGGCAATTAAACTTAAGAAAGGGTCTATTCTGGGCAGTCATTGAGGCATGATCTGTACATATAATAGTTTATTTACTCTTTCTGACAACCCAGAGATACTCATCATCTTATTTGAGGCTCAGAGGAGGTACACAACAAATTAAGTGACTGAGTGATGATTTAAATCCACGTCTTGTGAACATAACCTCTAACCTCTAATATATCATAACAGAAAATATGTAAGGATGAAATGCTATCTTAATATATTTTTATTTCATCTATCTGTTCTATATCCATATCAAGATATTATATATCTATGCTTATTTATTTAGATCTGTATATATTGGGTATATCTATCTATCTAAAAATACATAGATATAGTGTTTGTTTGGTTAGTTAGTTAGTTATGCCCTGCCTGAGATCTTAGCCAGCCCTTTGATCCAAGATCAACTTTTCTCTGAAAGACTGGGTTCATTGCCAGAACTCTATCAGCAATTGTAGTAGAAAAAGAATCATTTGTGAGCTCTGAGTTAATTCCATATTACAGCTCTGAGTTAATATTGCAGCCCTGTCATTGACCAGTCATGGTGCTGCGCTGGTAATGTTCAAGTACTGACTTCAAGACTCTAAGGGAGTAGCTGCAGGTGAAGAGCAATCCCTCCAGCATACCCCTTTCTCCTGCTTCCAACATTAGCTGTAGTCAGGGGGAGTTCATGAGTTCAAGGGCTGAGCAACCCAGAAAGGCGTCTGTCCCCAAGTCAGACTCTATACCATACAGATTGGTTTTGTTTTTTACTGGTACAAGTATGTTCATCCTGAAGCAAGATAATTGGGAGAGCATAAACATCATTGGAAGACCATGGACTTTCCAAGAATTCTTGATTATTTTGCATAGTAACAGAGAAACATTCATGGGGGGAGGGTGCACAGACCAGATTCTTTGAGGCTGGAGTTAATTTGTGAAGAATTTGGCTTTCCTTTCTGAATTCTTATGGGAAACACCTGATTAAGAAGTAAAAAGGAATTACTTAAAAGATTATATCACACAGGTCAGCATTTTTCACATTACGTTGCTATGGTCCTTGTCTCTGCTCCGTGTGTCAGAATTACTCATGGAGCTTTTAAAACATTCCCTCATTTATATTTAACATATATGTTCTATATCCAGGAATTCTGATTTATTATGTATCTGGGGCCTATAAGGTATGTTTGGGAAAAGAAAAAAATGTAAAATGTTTTTCAGTCAAAGCTGAGAGGTACTAAAACCATCCCCCCTGAAAATGTAAGGGTTGTCACCCTTGCCTGAATCCCTTTATTGGGATGTCTCCTGCAGACCTGCAGCCCAGTCAGGGGACTACAGCCACACCCCTTCCCTCCAGGGCTGCTGCGGTGTTTCCAGTCCCTATATTTCCCTTTCTACACCAGGGATCTTATCCCAGGGTCCAGGGTCCAGGCTTCATGCACATTCTAGGCCTCACCCTAGGCTTGGATGAGCCTACTGTGCCAGGACTGGAGGTGGCAAACGAAAAAGAAGGGACATGCCATTAGATGCTCTTCAACCCTGTTTGGGCACCAGTTTTGAGCCCCAGGATAAGCTCTTGTTTGTGCCTGCGACAGGATTGGGAGGCCCATTGGGTCTGGGACTTCTGCTGAATGAAGATGAAGGTGACTGGCCCCAGACAAAGGCCATCTGCACCCTGGAGCCCTGCATCTTCCCATAGGGTTTGATATGGGGAAACCCACTGGTTGAGTGGAAAGGAGAGAGGCTCTCTGTGTGCCCTCTCCTGTCAGGAGTGGGGGGAGGAGCTGCAGGATTTATGACAGGATTGTTGCGGTGTGTTTCAGTTTGGAGTTCCTCAGAAGCAGACTTGGAGACAAGGATTTGAGGGCAGGTAGTTTTCAGGGGGGTGAGGGGTGTGGGGAAAGGAACCAGGGAAGGGAAGGTGGTCAGGTAAGGGTGCATCACGTAGGCAGTTACCCACATGGGCACCTGGAGCTCACCAGCCAACACCCGCACACTGCACGGCTGTTTTAAATGCAATAACTTCAACTGGTCACATAGAATGACAGAATTAAATTAATTCAAATATTGTTTTTTCACCTTCACAATCACTGTGCTATCATTGTTTATTTATAATCTGTTCTTTTCATAAAAATATATAGTACCACAGGGGTTGAATGAATTGCAGCCTTCGTGAGCTCAAAAGATTTCAAACTATTATAACTTACTCATGAAACAAAAGCTTCCAGATGAATTTCTGGGTGTCTGGAGCTCACTATATAATGGAGAGTTCTTTCAATTAATTTCCATGTATCATATGATGTTGGTTGTAAAAAAAGTAATAAAATGCAAATTTAATCTATATGAAATCTTAACACCAACAACATCAATTATTCTGAATATAGACCAACAAAATATTTTTAGGAAATTGTTCTTTTCTTACTGACATTGGTTTTTTAAAGATAGTAATTTTTAATTGTTGAACAAAAGTGATGCAGACATTTCAGCTTTGTCATTCTGTTTTAAAGGGTTCTTTTTAAAAACTTTTTCTTTTATTGTATTTTTCCATTACCATTTGTCCGTCTCATACCCACCTCCACCCACCCCCTCCCTCACAATCACCTCACTGTGACCATGAGTCCTTTTTCTTTTTTGCTCCATCCCTCCACCCCCTAACATCCCCATCACTGACATTAGCTAGAGTTGCCAGTTCATGGTGCTGGGGAAAGCATAGTACCTTTTTTACCCATTTAATTACTGTTTTCTAATTCTCTCTAATGTGCACCCTTATGACCTGCACTCCTGGCAGATGGCAGTCAGCACCCTGCCCCCAGTGCCCTCCTGCCTCCCACTCTCATCCCTGCCTGTTCAGTATAATTCTGAGGGATTCTCTGCTTGCTTCTAGAGCCGCATATTAGGAAAGCATTGTTAAGATTGGACTGTGTTTTTTTAGGGAACCAGATTTAAATGCCAGTTTTGATCAGAAGCAACCAAATATAGGGCAGGTGGATGTGTTTCTTGCATCAAAATTGTAATTCAAAGTGTTTTTCCTGTATAAACACATTATATACATAAAATGAAGGCCTGTAGCACTGAGTAGTGTTATGCACTTACGATCTGCTCATGGGAAGCAGTGACCTATCAAAATGTGTTTTCCTTTTAATCTTTGCAAAATGTATTCTTAATCATAAACAAATTTTGCAAGTATAACTTCCACCAAACATTGCTTGTGGTACAGTTTAGCAGCATGCGCTAGAAGAGACTAGAAGTGATCAGACTTAACTTTTACCTCAGATCTGCAGGTAATTTTTGTAGGTGAACTTGGGCAAGTTAACTGTCTTCTTTGGGCCCCATGCATTCCCATCCATTCATCCATTCCCTCTCTCTCTCTCTCTCTCTCTCTCTCTCTCTCTCTCTCTCTCTCATTAACAAACCATATGGCACTTTTTAAGGATCAAATATAGTGGCATGATTATTGGCGTAACCACAGCAGCTAGTTGCATTGTTCAGGGATCAGTTGTGTTATCACAACTTCTTTCTCTTTTTGTTTTTCACAAATGTGTAACCCTTCAAAGTCGAAGCTAATTGGCTTATACTCCATAACATTAGAATGCAGGATTTGGATGGGGGCATCCCTGCTTTGCTTTGTTTATGTGGTGATTCGGGAAGAGAGGTAGCCCTCCTGAGCTTACTAGCAGGATTCACAAAGCAGTCTAAGAATGCTTAAGACTCCTCTTCAAGAGATCTGGAAGTCTCTTTTTCATATGTTACAGACACAAATATTACAAAATATGTTTTGTCTTTTTCTTTCAAATGCCCCCCCAAAAAAAATCCTACTAGGTAATGCTATGTTTAGCTACTTTTGATAATTTGTAATGTAACTTTTAAAAAGCTTTGAAATATTTTTTAGGTAACACTCATTACTAATTTGGGCAGATTTCCCTGGTAATGACTTGAAGTGGTAACATTTGATAATTGTCACTAAGCTCATTCCAGACTTCCTGACCCTAGACCAGTTCATTCTATCCCTTTCTGAGTTTTAATAAACAAAAAAGACAGTTGTGCAAGGATGGGCTTTACTATATTTTAAAATGCTTAGAGATTTCTAAACTTTTTGTCCAAACAAAACAACAAGGTTAAAAAAGAGAAAGAGAATATTGACTAAAATCTATTGAGCAGATACAAGTGCCTACAATAGTTTTTAAAACAGTAAATGCATTTAAGACAACTCTTCAGTAGGGCATATGATTTTCTTTTTCATAGCTGAGCACACTGAGGCACAAAGAAACCTGAACCACACAGCTACCAGGGGTGTCCAACCCGCAGATTGCAGGCCGCATGTGGCCCAGGATGGCTATGAATGTGGCCCAAAACCAAACTGTAAATTTACTTAAAACATTATGAAATTTTTTGTGTGATTACATGTCACAGTGTATTTAATGTGTGGCCCAAGACAACTCTTCTTCTTCCAGTGAGGCCCAGAGACACCAAAAGCTTGGACACCCCAGAGCCTAAGCTCCCAAGTCTCTTTACAATATTTGTTTGCTAAAATTTATTAATATCTAATACTTCAGCCAATCTTCACTGATCATTTACTATGTGCTAGGCACTGAGAATAAAAATATGAGTAAAACCAGGCCTTCAAGAAGCCCATGCCTAGTTTGTGCCTCGGTATTCAGGAATAAAATATGTAAAGACTTTCATCAGGACATCTGTCATTTCATGTTTCAAGTGAAAAGCTCATTTAAGCCAGTCAGCTGTGGCCAATGTGCGTGTCCGTCTTATTATTGAGGCCCAAAGATTATCTGCCAATCCTGTTCAACATCTTCTACAAAAATGGTAAGACTTTATTTAGTTTGATTGAAAATAAAGATAGAAATTCTCCTATCACAATTCTGCTATTATGCCTTCTTTAAACTTTCTATGAATGATTTAAAAAGCATTCAGTCTCACACCTCTGTGTTCCACTATGTGTAGAATATTTCAGGAAGTTTGCACCTGAAAACGGGTCGCAGTTGAGGGCATGCAGCTTGAAGGTGAAAAGTGGGCAGGTTTTTGCTTCTCACTTCAAATGCTCTTCAAATTTTCTACTAAGGGCACATTTTACTTTCATCAAAAATAATTTTAAAACCTAAAAATAAAACTAGTTTATACAAAAAGTAAACAAACACACTACTTTTAGAAATAACTAATGCAACATTACACTATGAAAGCGTGTCTAATTTGTCCATTATTGAGGAATTAGAGTTTATTGTGTAAAGATCCTTTTCCTAGACTCTCCTGGGTAATGAATGTAAGAGCCATGTGGCACTTTTCCATGCTCTTAAGGGCATTGTTTTAAGGCGATGGGACCGATGTACATAAAGTGCATAGATGCATGTGTAGGGAAGCAGGGGAAAGCCTCACTGGTCCTGTAGTCAATGATTATGGACGAAAGAGGGTTTCTGGAGGCCTTACATTTCTCCTCACATGCTGAGATCTCAAGGGTGGCTGCCATATCGACCCCGTGCATCTGTCTTCCCACCAGGCCCAGCCAGGGCTCTGCGCACCAGGTCCCTGAGCCTGCAGAGCTCTTCCTTGGGCTTTCAGTGTTCACGAGGTAGATCCCCGCAGGGAGTGCTGTGTGTGGCCTGTCTCCCGTCCCATCCCGACTTCCCGGCTCTGCATCCGACGCCTTTCCTGATGCTAATAACAAAGTTCTCCTTTCCTCTGTTTTAGACCCTCAGTTTCTCTTGTCTCTTCTTTTACCCCTGCATATTGGACTTCAGATGCATTACTGGTGAATCAGCAGATTACTTTCACCTGGGAAGCTAACAGAAATGATATGATTTCTTACTCATCTGGGGCACTACGTGGTTACCTGATACCGTGGATGTCATCGTTTGGGGTGCCTAATGTTAGTTCATATGCTGATAAAGTAAACCAAAGTTTTCATCCCTAAGACAAAATGGAAATATGATTAACTTGGAAAATACATATCATATAGGAGGTCAGGGTCATAAAAGGCTAATTTAAAATTTAGAGGGAAAAAAGAAACAGAACATGGAGGCTTTTGAAAACTATTAAACAGTTTCAGTGTGTAGATTCAATAGAACTTTTCTTTCTTAGGACACACCTAGAGTTGGAGTATGATGCCAATTATACCAAATGTCATAAATAAGCACATCCAAAAAACACCTTGGCATTTGCTGTTTGTGTGGAGACGGGGCACTTTGCCCGTTTATCTAGAAGCTGAATCTTCTGAATTTGTCAATGAGAAGGTAACAAATCATCACTGGCAGTTGTGTGGGTTTGTTAAGGGTCTAGTCCAATGACATTCAGCTGGTGTTCCATAAGAATTTTTAAAACATGCAGTACTTGACTATTTAGTCAGGCACACTGACCTCTTTTCCCTTAAGTTGTCAAATTGTTTAATTTGACAACTTAAGCAATAGCTGGCCAACACAGCAATAGCTGGCCAGTGTGAATGAATCAAAATTATACCTACTTTTTTTTGTCAGACCAGCAAAATATATATGTTTTTGGTGTGCCACAGAATTTTAGTAATTATTTTATGTGTGGCATGAGATGAAAAAAGGTTGAAAATGACTGGTCTAACACTACTAAATATTATTTCATGGGCATTCTAGAAAATCAAATTGTATGATATTGAAATTTATTTTATAGAGGGGCGTGTTTTGCAAACTATACCAAGATGCATTTTTTCTATAAAATGAATCCTTCTGAAACATCTTTTATGATGTTTAGAAAGTTGTTCGGCAGCTTGAATCAAGACTTAAAAATAATCATATTCTTTGTCCCTATAATATCCCACATGAAAATCTATTCATAGGAAACAACCAAATGTAGGATAAAAGGTTTAACAAGTATATTCATTGCAACCTAATTATAGGGAAAGAGGGAACAATACCAGTGTCTCAGCTTAGTGGTTAAATATATCACATCGTTATATTGCAAATCTGTGTTGTCATTAAAAATCATGTGAACTTCTAAAAATATATATAATTCCATGGGGAATTCTACACACAGTCACATTAAATAAGTTATCTAAATGTTTTTAGATATACATATACAAATAAAAAATAAAGGACTAGAACTTTGTAAACATTATTAGTATTTTGGTATACCTCCCCTTGGTAGAATTATGTTTCTCATTTTTAAAAATTTTTCTGAATTTTTCTGATGGCGTCATGAAAGATTTATTGAATTTTAAAACGTCGTTTGCTCACCTGCCTTTCCTTTGTACCTAACTGGAGAGCCACCTAAAAAAGGGTAGTTGTAAGGATGTGAGCAATAGAAGGGATGCCTCGCGTCTTTTCACCTCCTACGCACTACTTTGGCGTTTGCAGATATAAGATAAATAAATATCTTAACCCAAGGTCACCAAAAACAAACTAGCAAACAAACACAGTATTTGTTGGAGCATTACGACCTGCTGAATTTAAACTGTGGCTGGAGTACTGTTTCACATTTCAGGAATCATGACATTTCCAGTGAAGGTCACAGCCAGTGTCAGCGTTTTAAAGCAATAGAAAGAAAATTGTCCCTTTAGTGTCTGGCAGATTCGGTTCTCTGGGGAAGAAGGAGCACAACACAGTAGCAGACGTGTGACGCAGGTGCTGTGCAGTCACACGGGAAGGCACACGTCTTGCAAGATGTTTGCCCAGTGTTGAACCGCAGTGATCGAAGGGGTGACCAGACTGGCCAGCACAGAGCCACAGCCTTTCAAAGCATCACGTTTCCTGATACTGGGCTGAGCAGAAAGGAGCATTGCAAGGTGTGGGGGGTGGGTAGGGGGCAGAATGAAGCTGGGAAATGAGGATTTGAAAGATTCAAATTAAAATCCAAGTTTAGAAAAGACTGCATTAACAAAGGAGAAAATTGAAGGTACTGCGAGGGATTCATGTGTAACTGGAATTCAGCAGGCTCGGAAATCCTCAGTGGGTTTCTAGCTAAGTCCGCATAGCTGGCTGTAGGGGCTTAGAAAACCACTTTCTACCTGCCACAGACTTCAAGTAGTGCTTGCTGTGGGAGCCAAGCAAACAGCTTATCCTTTCTGCGTGCGTCACAGACTGGTATCTAAAATGGGCATAATAGTAGCAGCTAACTCATAGGGCATCTGTGAGCAGGTAAATAACTTAGCGCAATACTTGGGCAGTGTTTATCAGAAACCAAATAAGTTCTCCCAACAGTCAGTGTTTTATATTAATGCGTATTCAATCTCTCAAAAATATAAATGCTTTAAAATTAAGAGGACATGTTTCCTTAATTTTAGCTCTACTTGGAGAAAATACAGCTATCCTTACAGCTTATTCAAGCGTTAAGATCTTATAAAACTATATAATAGATATTTAATTATGACTGACATTCTGCTGCAAAGTGAAGGAGGTTACATGGTTCAAAAGTTCCACTCTCCTAATGATGGATAGTAAGCCCAGAGTCAAAGCTATTAGTGGAAGCATTTCACTCCATCTTACCACATTTTTAACCACTATACACTATATATATATACACATACTATATGTACAGTGTATGTGTGTGTGTGCAGGCAATCATGCCTGTAGGAAGGTATGCATGAGTAGGTCTAGTCAGTTTTCTTATCTGCTAGTTTCTGTGGAGAGACTAACACTAAACAATAATGACAAAAATTCAATTATTTTCTGAGAGGAGGGATGTTTCTCAAATGTACACACATATCCCATTTCTCCTCTTCGCCAAGGACATGACACAGGTGGGATGTAACTTGCCAAGGATAATATGGGGGGAATTTTGTTTTTTGGAACTTTACTTGCTGTTTCTAATCCTCTGCGACTGAGGCCAGATCTGTTGAATTTCCTCTCATCTCTCTGACTCACCTGACACTCAGGCCTGAGGCAAGCCCCATACATCTGGCTTTGTTCCTTTCTCGGGCGAGATAAATTACTTAACTGTTGTTGAATAGATTAAAACACTTTTCGGATCCATTTAGGTTCCACCCACAAAACACCAACTCCCACCACAAGTGAATCAAGAGTCAGAAAATCAGGGTGAGAATTAATCTGACTACTTATAGGTATTCATAAGCCAAACCGGCCCCAGAAATGCTTCTCAGTTTGATCGAAGAAGCTACCTGGAAAAGAAATTTTTTGATAAAATTACCTGTTTGGATAAAGAAGGTTGAACACCCAACACTCACACACAAAGCATATATTTCATATAAATATGTTTCACATGTGTGTATATATATATAGATCTTGCTTCCTGGGAGAACACTCTTTTTACCTGCTCTCACCTATGCTGTCTTCATGCAAATTGGGAAGAGTTTGTGTCACAGTCTTGCCGGGGAGACGAGAGAAAGCAGCCTCCGTGAGGCCCCACCACCTCCGCCGCCACCAACACTGCGCAGTTCTGTGGCTCCGTATTTCAGTTCATCTGGTCGTCTCACCAGATGTTGACGTCTTTCTCTTTTCTTACAGGTTGAGACATGAACGTTTTTGTAGCTATGCAGAGCGACATTAAATGCTAAGTGGGAAATCTAAGTCGTAAAGATGCACATTTTTATATGAACCTCGATAAAGTCGTAATCATTTTGCAAAAGAGAAACATGTGGCCGTAAACCGGTTTCGGGTATTCCACGCCCCTTATTCCAGACGAAGGTGATCAGCACTGACCCAGAGCGCCCCCAGCATGTTTTTCTCGTTCATGTTCCATGGTTCTGGGAGGCTGCTTGCCCAAGAATCATGAGTTAAGAATTTCCTGTGTGTGCTTGCAGAACTGATAACAATGTAATAAATGCAATTAGGAAGGAGAAACCACTTATAAAAAGGATTTTAAAAGCCAGAATGACAGATAGGACATAAATGATTACAAAGGAAAATTTTATAGCAAAAAACATATGACTAAGGGAAAAAATAAAGAATTCTTAACAATGCTCAGAGAAAGGATATTGTAGCCAAATTTTGAGAGAAAACTCCCATGTGAACTTGAGTGATTTTTTTCAAAGCAAATGTTGACTGACATGAGTTAGGTGTGACCGTCCAATGACGTTGCTAGTTTATTTAAAAGATGCACTTATTTACAGTGTTATCTGTGCAGCCTGTGATTCCACCCTCATGTTGTTGGTCATTTATTTACCTTTGAAATCACATCACCAATCAGTGTGGGATTTACTATCCTAATGAGTTTGTTTTGGGGTTTTTTGCATAGTCATGAAGATCTTGATGCTATTACTCTTCCTCTCTGAACCTGAAACACATAGCCAGGAAAGCCTATTTGTATTCTGCTTAGAAAGCGGGTGTTTAATTAGTGCCACTTCTAAAATGCGCCATGTTTAAAGCGATTGCATTTGTTACCCATCACCTTCAACTGTCCCGTTAGCAACTCAATCACTCTTCCTCATCAGCTATCATTTATGTCTTGTTAACATCAGGAGGAAATGAAATGAAGTCACACCCATTTAATTTCTTCTTAGGACCCTCACGTGTAGCTGTGATATTGATCGTGCTTATTTGTCATGTGGGGCATTATTAAAAAAAGAACAAATGATTAAGTCGTGTTGCATAAGGAGGTCCAGACATGTCTTTCCAGGGTCCACGTCACACCCGTACTCCACCACAGCCTCTGGAAGAACTGCACTAAACCTAGGCATCACTTTTATCATTGTGTTGTTTCTTGGAAGCATTTGCTAGCTAAGATTTTTCTCCTCTTTTTTCTTTTTCATTATTTTTTCTTGATTGTCCTTGGCAGGTACAAAGCACAAAACTATGCTAGAAGCCCGGAATGGAAGCGGGACTATCAAAGCCTTTCCTAGGGCAGGTGTGAAAGGCAAAGGACCAGTTAATAAGGGCAACACAGGCCTGCAAAACAAAACATTTCACTGTGAAATCTGTGATGTGCACGTCAACTCCGAAACACAACTTAAACAGGTAGGCCACATATCCTAGAAATGAAAACGGAGGGGTTCATCTTCCTCAGCGAGATGTCTGGGCTTTCCTTACTTCCTTTCCTTCTATATTTTTCTCTCATCTCTCCATCCCTTTATCCATTCATCCATCCATCTGTCTGTCCATCCAACCATTCACTTACCTTCCGTTCACCGTGCTTATTTATGTAAGTTTATGTTACTTAGTTGCTGAAGAATACTAAAATGTGATGGCTTCTCAGACCTTTAGACATTATCTGAAGTTGAGTTTGCACTACTTGTATACATGAAAAGTGGCAGGAAACATACATTAGATCTTTTTCCACCAGGTTTCCCACTCAAAAGTGTTGCTTTTATTTAAAGTTCAAGTTACAATCTTCCATTTTTACTTGTTTAGATATTTACATGCTAACTTTACCCTGTGCTATCCTTTTATTTTGTGTCCTTGAGTACATGGTGCTGTACTGTATTTCTAAATTGTGCAGCCACCTGTTGAACAGATGACCGATCCTGCTGTATTTACTTTTACTCTGAGTAGCATTACAAAGAGATCAGTTCTGTTTCCAACTGAAGACCCAACCCTCATATTGTGTTGTGTTTTATATGCCTATGTACAATATTCTGCTGATTTTGTGCAGCTTAGCTATTTATCTTTAGAATTTAAGGGGTTGACACTTGGCTGTACAAATAGGAGGATAAATATTAGTGTGGAGATAAATTCATGCCTGCCTGGACATCTTTGTTTATCTGCACATAAAAATCTTTCCTACTTTCCTATCTTTATAAACTTCTAAAAAAAAGGAATTCTGTGCAATGATAAGGAGAAAGGCTAGGGGAAAAAACCTCCTCTGTTAGAATATATACTAAAGTAGAAATCAGAAAAATGCATATCCTCCAGGCCTGAGAATCCAAGGACAAAAGTGCATGCTTTTTTATATTTGTCTTTCTGAAACTTGCATGAAATAATTAATATTCTTCCCCAGGTTAAAGCAAGATTTGTGAGGACTCTTTTGGTGTGAGTTTTCTTAAGCTGTTGTTTCTCATTGCTTTTCATAGCACATAAGCAGTAGAAGGCACAAAGACAGAGCTGCTGGGAAGCCCCCCAAACCCAAATACAGTCCTTACAACAAACTCCAGAAGGCAGCCCATCCGCTGGGGGTGAGTGTGGTCTTTGCTTCCCACAGTCTGCTGAGCGTGGACTTCTGTCACTTACTAAATGACATAAATGCGAGGTACCTAAGTAATGACAGACAATTGATTTGAGAGTCCAACCTCTATATCACCAACAGAATTAATGGTTTAATGAGCTGTGGGGGTGCTTTGCTCTCTGTAGCCACATCCCAGGAGCTCCTCTTCTTGAGTTGGGCCCAGGTTTATGACAGAGTGTAGGGAAGGGAGAAGAGCCAAAATCTTTTGAGTCAGGTAAGTAATCACCTAAAATCTGGTCTTGAAGTTAGTGGATATTTTTAGGAAGGAACATCCATGAAAATCGAGTTTTGTTTATCTCTTTTTTTATTATCTTCCACAAACAAAGCATTGGTGTTATTGTTACCCTAAAAAATATTTTGGATTTTGAGTAATGCAGCCTGAAAGGCATGGCTTACTTTATTTAATTATTCACCCACAGTCACTGTGTAATGCCTGGGAAGTACTCCTTGGGAAATGCTCTTTTCCCATTACTCTGTATGTGCTTTTTACATTACTAAACATACTAGTATTTTTAGATTAGTAAACATACTGACTTGGAATTTTGGTAAGATTTTAGGGGAGATCTGTGAACCCCTTGACATCATAAGCTAATATTTATGAGCATGCACTCTTTTTTTCTGGTTAATTGTGATCAGAGACCCAGGCACAATGAAAAGTCAAGAACAACTGATACACAATACATCCTGAATTGTACATTTTGAATTGTTTTCTTCAACATAGACCTTTTTTATACAGTTGACCCTTCAACAACATGGATTTGAACTGCGCAGGTCCACTTCTAGGTGGATTTCAATAAATACAGTTGGCCCTCCGTATCCACAGGTTTTGCATTCATGGATTCAATCAACCTCAGTTCGAAAAGAGTATTTTCAATCCACAGTTGGGTGTCTTCTTCAGGTGGGGAGGGCAGGGCCAACTGTAGTCAAGTTTTGGGGGAGTTAAAAGTTACACAGGGATTTTCAGTGGCACTGGGGACGGTTGGCAGCCCTAACCACCCCCTAGCATTGTTCAGTGGTTAACTGTAATTGGTGCTATTGTGTGCTGCTGACACATGAAAATACAGTTAAGGGAAAACATCAACCATCTCTTATGAGGACTAAGTATGAGTTGACCCAATTTTATGCAAATGAAATCACTTTACTCAGAAGCAATTTTATCCGAGTTGAGAGACTGTGAGTTCCTCTCAGAGCTGATGTTTCAGCATCTCTAGTCACACCTTGAGCGCTGTCTCTGACCAGTGGAGATGCAGCCTTCAGCAGTCAACGGAGTGGTCGTCCAATAGACACACAAGTCAACTTGTTATAGTGTTAGCGCCCAAAACCTCCTTAGCTATAAATGTGTCACTGTTTCCATAAATGGGAATGTCTTCTGCATGCGAACAACCATCTTACTGTGCTGCTAGTCGGAGAATGAGCTGGTTTTGTCAGTAGGATTGACCTAATGTTGTTACCATCCCACAAAGATGAAGCAGGACATGTCAGACTTTTGGGGTGATAAGTTTACTTCTTTATTAAAAGTGGAATTTTGTTGTTTTTATTTTTCTTAATTAGTTGCACACACCTCTCTATGCTACTCAGTCACACACTTGCAAAATGTAGAGTAACTGATAGCATTAATAAATCTCTTTTTTAAAATACTGGCTCCGTGGTAGAGTAAAATTTCCCAATTTTTTTCTGAAGATGAATACTTTCCTCAGGAAATATATGTATCAAGAAAAATAAAATAAGCTTGCGGAGTACTTTTCTAAAGAACTTTTCAAAACCCTAAGTCGGCCATTTTCGGGAATCTTCCAAGCCTCACAGAAGAAAGATGTTCTCCACAGGTTCTATTGTGACTTTATCTTCATAGTCATTTACTGCTCTATTGAAAAAGCTACCCCACCATTTTGCATTCTAAGCGTACACTCCAAAATGTTTGTCCTTGTAACTCTTTCTTTCCCCTCCCTTGCAGGTAAAATTAGTCTTTTCAAAAGAACCTTCAAAGCCATTGGCTCCACGAATTCTACCAAACCCGCTGGCCGCTGCAGCAGCAGCTGCTGCCGTGGCCGTGAACTCCCCCTTCAGTCTCCGAACTGCGCCCGCGGCCACTCTGTTCCAGACGTCTGCGCTCCCGCCCGCGCTCCTGCGGCCAGCTCCAGGGCCCATGCGGACCGCCCACACTCCTGTGCTGTTTGCTCCTTACTGAATTCCACGTGGAGTCGTTGTACTGCAATAATTTTTCAAAAAACAAAAAACAAAACAAAAGAGAACTATGCAGTGTTTATTTATAGTTTAAAGTATATCTGAAGAGCCAGGACTTTTGATAGTGAATTGAAAAAATTATTAAAAAAAAAAAGGAGGGAGGTCGGGGGAGGGTGGGAGGGATGGTATTTTCTCCAAATTAAAGCATTCCTCTGGAACATTGGTTGTTTTAGAAGTGATCTCCAGCATTGACTTGTAGTGGTATCTAGAACTTCTGAAGCCTTTGTGACTGTGCTTTTGGGGCACCCGTTTCCCTCTGCATTGTCTTTCCTGCTTTATGAAACAATTATATATTGTCTAAGGGCATTAACTGGTTCTAATGTGTATATAATAATTCACCCTGTAGGTTAAAATAATACAAAAAAAAAGAAAAAAACAAAACAAAAAACAAAGCAACACTGTGAATAGTAGTATCCGTGCTGGTCCTCTCGCTGTGACAGCAGTTAGTGGGCGTTTATCCCAACAGAAGTAGATGCAGTAGATGTCTTGTCAAACAATAGTGCTGTGTCTCAATCTCTGCCACTAGGTTTTAAAGAATTGCAAAAGGTAGAACGAACAACTATTTCATGCCAGTAAGCAGTCGAAAAAGAAGCAAACACGTAATGGTTTTGTGCAGGTCTCCCCGGTCCACATTCTCCCCCGCCTGTGCAGCTCGGAGATGACTTCAAGTTCAGAGCAATAGAACACGACCAAACAGAGAGGTTGGGGAGATATAAATAAAGAGGATTTCTTACAAAGTGCCATCTGATCACCCTAAAACAGTATTGTGGGAAATAGGGAAGTGTTTGTAGTGAACCTATATCTGCAAACAGGTAAAACCATGCATCATGGGTGTTTAAAAAGAAATTAGTACAGCTCTTCAGTTTCATGGATAAGGGACAATCATAAGCTAGGATGATAATGCAAAAAAAAGGTTTTTCATGTTAGTTAATAACCAGTAAAAACAGAATATTGAACCTCTGCAATATCCCTTTATATCATACCAGTAGGGTTGTCTCTTAGGCAAAGGTTTCTGCTTTATGATGATAGACATTAGCTATTGTTGTGGGTTTTCTTTTCTTTTCTGCTTTCCTACTGACATGATATAAACAATTAATATATATTTAAATGTTAACTCAGAAAAATAATTCTGGGTTCACTGCAGACCAAGATATATTGTTAAGAAGAAATACTGGTAAGATGCACTTGGCCATCATTGCTCTAGTGGAGTTGTAAAATACTGACAGCCTTTGATGTCCACCATAAGGCGGAAAGGAGTTGATGTTTTACCTTTAAAACAAGATTTATCAGGGGTATATATAAATATATGTATATTGTATATATGTTAGAAAGATTAAGAGAATAACTTATAAAAAGAAAATCTATATAAAATAATTATATAACCATCCCATGTTACATGTTATCATTAAGTTGGTAACAAATGGCATAAAAATAGCTGTGCCTTTAATTTGTGATAAAGGCTATTTGCTTTTTCCCCTAGAAAGCAAACCTGTACCTATCACTATGATGGGGTTTGATGCAGCCAGTCTGTCGTGTTAATAAGAACAATGGCAGTCAAACTTAGACAAACGATAAGAACATGTACAAATCAACCCTACATGATTTAGGTTTAAAGAAAAAAAATATTTTTGAAAAGGTTTTGTAAAGACTATTTAAAAACGTAGGGAAGGGCTGGGTATGGCCTTCCTGAAACTGCTCTTATCTAAACTGTAGTAACTTTTGAGAGATATAAAGAGTCAAGATGAAACCATTGGAGAGAGAGGTATTTAGCATATGTCATTTTATATTTAAGAAACACCCATAGCGTGCTTGGTGCTCAACATGAAACATGGTCTTTGGAGTTCTTGTCTACCATCTAGCTATAGACCTTTGTCATATAAACATATCTTTAAAGCAGTTGGCTTTGTATATCTTTTGTTAGACAAACAACCAAAAACATAAAAAAGGGAAAGAAGGGAGGAGGGCAGGTAGGCAGGCAGGAAGAAAAAGAAAAACTATTAATATTTTATCAGTCTTCACTAAAAATAATTTTAAACTATAGACAGCGTGCTTAAACAGGTGGGTTAGCATTAAAATTTGTATTTGAGAGTATCTGGTGATTTTGCATTTACCAATGTCTCTCCTCTGTGGTCTTAGCAAGTGTTTCTTGTGTTTCCACCCACGGACTCTGCTAGTACATCAGGTAGGGAGTTCCCCAAGAGTTTGTTGTCTGGGGTTCTGTCTATATCTCGTGCGACCACCTTCGGACCATTTTGAACTTGCGTTTCCTTCTTCTGCTCTGTCAACTTTTATCTTTCACTCTACGTCAACCTGAATTCTTATCCAACCACCTACACCTGATAAAACCTCTCTTTCTGTTGGGGAACTTAGTGTTAATCGATGCAGTCTCACTACAGTGTGCTTTTGCTGTTCCTCCCCGTTCTCACCACAGTGAACGAGCCAGGCCCCTAGAAGTCAGGGCCTGTGGGTTACAAGAATCCTGGATCACAAGGCGTTACTAACTTTAATGATTTTCTGGGAACAAACAAATCAGCCATATTTTCTCCATCAGCCATATGAGAAAACTCAGAAATACGTCAATCCCTTCTGCCTCACTTCACTATGGAACCATTTTTGTTGAAATGGTCTCTTAAATTGGAGTTGTAATCATCAGTTGTCTTTTACTCACTACCTAATAAAGGATGAAGCCTAACCTTAGAACTTACAATGGATTCTCTGTGAATTGTTTCCCCTCACTCCACATATCTATCAACACCAGATCAGCATCTATTAGAGTTCAGACAGGTATAAAGCTATACTCTTTCCCTGAGGGAACTTCCTTCGTGAATAAAGATGAATAATTCGGACTGGTCAGCTCTGAAAATCCCCAAGGGTGGTCTGACTTTATGGATAAACATGTATATACACCCCTCCCCATTCATCACACCCATGACAAGGAAGTGATAGAGAAAACATCTCTGGTTTCATTTGAAACAAATATAAATGCATTGCAAGAGTCAAATGCCTCTGGAAAAAGCATTGTTGCACCTCATCCAGATCATCCAGACAAATGGGAAACAGTTGTTGGGGAGGTACTGTATTTCTCTTTAGAGAAAACAGGTGATTACAAATGACAAATTGCTCCTCTCACTGGTCCTAAATTTGGAAGAGTGGTGGTTTTATTCACATAAGCAAACACAGGTGGCTTTTGGCAATTTATACGATCACCACCTCATCCAACAGGATCGTGATCTTTAGGTATTCTTGGGTTTTCCCTCATCTATTGTAATAATTCACTACTGTTATCATCACCATATATGTGTGTGTATGCAGACACACACACATACATGTTTTTTAAAGGCACTACATATTTTGCTGCCAAGAAACTATTTAGCCAAGAGAGTGTTTATACTCAGAAATTAAAAGAGCAGTAAATCACTAAACAAAGGATTAACAATTAAAATACAATGAAGTTTTAAAAATAGGATCAAAGTTTACTGTAGGTATGCCCATGTAAGGTTCTAAGGAATAGAACCAATACATAGCAAACAGGAGCATTAAATTTCACTTACAATTAAATTTTAAACTCCTATCTTTGTCTCAGTACATGTGTAATGTTTCAGCTTTCCTGAAGAAATCAGATTACAAAGCTAAAAGATGACTCAAGTGATGGAGAGACCTCTTCCTTCATCTGAATTGAATTGGTGTATAGAACTATCTTTTCGTTCATAAGCATGGATAACATTGTATTAATAACTAGTTATATACAGGAAACATTATGAAATGGTATGGAAAACTGAGCTTGAAAGAAGTCAAAGTCTATTGTAGACCTTGTCTCTGACCAGCAGGGTAACTATTCAAGTGTCGACTAAAGCGTCGTCCTTAATTGCTTCATGAGTAATACAGATGACAGTGAATAAAAGCTGAACTGGTTTGCTATTTCTGCATTTAGAGGACCACCTCTCCCATCCTCTCAGGAATAAAACTGCTTTCTTGTAGTGAACCATGCAGCTCTTCACATATTTTGCATGTGTCCTGAAAAGTGTATTCCTTTTCATCCTGAGTATATACCACACAGTAGGCTATTCTGACTAATTATACACTTCACCACCAATTACAATTACCATAGAAGGTGCTAATTCATGATGGACTTACAACAAAGTCATGAAGGATACACTATATCTCTTTTCTCAGTCTTAGAACACAACGAATTCTGAACAAAACAAACCCCAATGAAAGCAATAGAAAGTTGGCCTGTGGGTGTGGACGGGAACAACAAATTTAAATGCTGCCCTCTTATTCCTTTGATTGAGCTTTCCCCCTACAGTACAAGTGGGTCCCTTCATTAATTATGCCCTGGTTTTGCAGGTGTTTTAGCTAATGGCCACATATTAAGACCATGTGCCCCACAGCCAAAGGATAATTAGTTACATCTTCTTTCATTGTTAAGAGCAAGAATTCGGGCATACCTCATTTGACTGCACTTGGCTTTACTGAGTTTCCCAGGTGTTGAGGGGCAGTTTTGTTTTGTTTTGGTTTTTAGGGTTTTTTTTTTTAACAAATTGAAGCAAGACCCTCCACCAGAAAAGGATTAGGGTTTGCTTTATCTCGAGACTTGCTTTTATGGTGGTCTGGAACCAAACAGCCGTGCCACCAAATCTCCGAGATGTTCTTGCATGTGCTTCGTTGCACTCATCTGGAACCAAACCCTCCCTGTCTCTAAGGTATGCGCATCCTGGAATGCAGTGCTGACAGTGAATGTTTTACATATGATTGCTATTGGTTTGCATTAAAAGGACAGGCATTTGTGGAGCGTCTCAGCTGTTCTTTGTAGGATATTCTTCAGTAATTACAGAGGCTACTACTATCAGACACTAAAATGGATCATTTATATGGCAAGTCTCCACTGTCTACTTACTGTTTCTGAGAATGATATCAGGGCTTCCAGTGAAAGACAGATATGTGGAGATATCATCCTCAAGAGGCCTATAAGGTTTTTATTTCCAGAAATGGATTTATACCTTACCAGAATTACAAATGGTGAAGGAAGGCAAGTCTGCACTGGAAAAACCTATATGCAACTTGATTAGATGTTCATGTAGGTTACGAAGGGTCAGAGTTTGAAGAATTCTCTGATTGGCTCACGTGTGAGACACAAAGTTCTTGAGATTATGGAAAATTTAGTTTTCATTTAAGGATCAAGAAGAATTTCATGGGATGACATGTGTTTTTTTAAAGGAATTATGAAAAGTGTGTGGAAGTGTTAAATATTGGGGAAGAGCGTTGCGGCCAAAGGATGTGGGCAAAAGATTGATTCATGGTCAGAGAACAATGGACGTGGTTTCTGGCTTTAACACAAGTTATCTGCGAGGAACCCAAGCCAATTCACTTGTCACTTTGATGATTCTTTTCCGAAAAGTATGGAGGGTAGGCAATAATGAGGTTACTTTATGAAAATACACTTTTTAATAGGCTGAACTAATAAAAATAAATAAATGAGACACTTGTGTTGAGAAATCGGTTCCAAAATCTTAAGCCTAATTCCTATAAATTTCAATAAAATTGTTCTAAAATACATCTTATATTTACAGTGTACATATCCCCACATATTTGAAATTAGATTGACCTGATACCAAAGCAATGCCATAAGCTGTATTAGACAGTCAATTTTTTTCCAGTAAAAAAATATGTGATTTTTTTAAAGACACATTTCCTTATACACATGGCGCTGTATGCTAAGAACTTTTTTCCCTTTGGGAAATGTGTCTAGTCATTTTTTAATTCATTTTATCCCTTGAACTCTCATGTCAATTCAACTAAGGTTTTATTATGTATTTATAACAATCATTTCTAACAGTCATATTTAATTTACTGGCATTTTACAGTTAATGTTAAATTGCCTCCTAAGAGTGGTCACTGGAGAGTGCGGTATTGCCCAATGTGTGATGAAATACTCAACTCACAGGAATACTGGAGTGCTGGCTAGTTTTAAATGGTTACTCTTAACAATAGAACTGCAAAGGGACCACACCAGTGAGCTGAGTGACGGCTGTGCTTGTTTACAGACACAAGCCAGTTTGAGCCTTAGTCCCATGGCTAAAAATAGCTTAATCCCAACGCATTTAGTGATCACAAATTGAAGACAGTATCTGTTTTTGACAACCAGGCTTCTGATCGGAAACTTTGGCCTTAACATTCAAAAACATTGAATCATATTTCAAATTAAAAACAAGAGACTAAGTTGTGTCCACATTTGTTGTAACCCTGAAAAAAAAAAATCTTAAGGGGAAAATGTGATTTTTTTTTCTCCTTGAAATCCCACAGCTTAGAAAATACTAGCAGGGCTTTGTGCAATATCAACCACTTGGCAAAAGGTTTTATAAGGTTTTCCCTGACAACAATAAGACCTCTTATTTGACGGAGCATTACCGCAAACATTGAAGAGGCACAATAGACATGACTTTCTTGATTTAAAATAAGGACTAAAGACACCAAGAATGAGAGAAATTGACTTGCCTGTAGCCACACAGATACGGGTGTCTGATTCATCAGTCAGCTGTAGTGATGCCACGTTGTGGGAGAACTAGCATTTTCTGTCCTCATCTGCACATTTGGGAGCCTGCCTTGAGCAGTGGAAGCTGAGATGCTCAGGATGCAAATTTGTGCTGCTTTTACAGCCCAGGTTTTCAGTAACTGACTTCACTCTTTTCATCTCAGCAAATCATGCTGAATAACCTTTAGTCAGAGGTGTTAGATGTCCCCAGGTAGATGTGGACCCCTGAGATGGAATTTTTGTTTTACATTTTGATACTTGAAATATGATTCTGTTGTTATTATGTATTTAATCGCATACCTGAAGAAGTATCCTGTGTATGCCAATAAAGCTCTAAATTTAAAATAATAATCAGGGCAATTTGCAAGATTCGTATCGTGCAATTTTTCTGTTTTAAGTCATATAATGAAATTCTCCCCTATGCCAGTAATTTCCCTAATATGAAATGAAGCTGCTATCAACTTTATTGCTTCAAGCATATAAAATATAGCAAGTTCTACCCTGTCTCTGGTTCTGTACTAAGTTAAACTTACAGCTGTAAACAAATTAATCTTTATTTTTCTCAGGAATTCTTTAAGAAGGGATTTTCATTTTCACTAAAAGAAAGACACTAGTGCTATTTGCATGTGACAAAAGCTACCTGGGTCCTCCAGCAGCTCTAGAAACACCTATAACCATCATCTCCTTTCTTCTGGATAATATCAAAGCTGTCCAGGCAAATGTAACATTACTGATAGTTTTGGGAAATTCGTATATATACATTCTTATTCTTCCCTTGGTTCATGAAATAAAGATGGTTGCCTATTTTCCTCTTACTCATAAATAATCCATAGACAATGTGTCCATTTGGGGGAAACATTTTCCTTCTTAGTTTAAGTTTTAAGGCTCTATGGGAAGGGGATATTATAACAAATTGTGTATTCTGTATGTTCTACTCTTGTTCTATCTTACTATTTAGAAAAGGACAGAAAATCGACATGACGTGATTGTTCCAAGTGCCAGCTAAGACTTTCAGTGACTCACAGAACATGTGTCTCATGACTTTTTCAGAAGAAATGTGTTTGCAGGGAAAAATGATAAAATACTTGGTTTTTATCTCTGAATGATGCCTATTCCATTGTCCCTTCTTTCTCCCCTACTAGACAAGAGTTCTCATCTTTGAACTGACCACTTAGTACATTTCAATTAATTGTAAAGCAGAACAGTTACTTTATTTATATCAACTTTAAAACTTAGTGGTTGGTCTTGGCTGAAATAAAATTTCAGTGCCAATAAGAGGGGTAAGATGGTCCATGTTTTCATAGGACTAAAAAAAGGTATTTTTGCCTGAACAGTGTTTTTTCAACACATTTATTATCATTCCCCAAAAGTCTAAATATGGAAGAATTCTTTTTTAATTGGAAATTTTTATTTCTCTTGAAAAATTAGAGCAATCTAAGAGTCCTGGAGTAGCATTTGTACTAACCAACTATTAGCTACAATTGAACCCTGACTGCCCTCTTTGGACAAAGCAACATTTTACAATTTATTATGATCTACGCTCCGGCCCCAGTTACTGTTCCAGGCCTGTGTGATCACTGGTTTGCAAACCCCAGCTTGAAATACTGGTTCTCAACCACCACATCCTCCTTTGCCAGCTAGTTTTCAGGGCCCTTTTTCTCCCTCCCGCTCCTCCCCATGATTCATTATTGCTAGGTTTATCTTGTAATGCTTTTTGATTTTCATTTTCATTTTGGACAGGCAGTTTATAAGGCGCAATGTTTTGCAAACATCAATTCTATTAAGGCTCCCTTCACCAGAATATGACCTGTGACAAATTAATGACTAGATTGTGTGTGGGATTTCTTAGAGTTGACATCCAGGAAAGATTTGATTCAGGCAGTGGGCGACTAAATTCAAGAAAGGGATTCTGGCATTTTCCCAGTGTTTCGCTACAGAAGAATTTGGCTTCAGCTATTAGCAGAAATAGAATTTTAGGAAGAAACACCCAACATATCTCTGAAAATAAGTCCTTATCTCTTCTTCCTTTAAGTAAAATATGAAGAAAAATTCAGAAATAATAGTGTTTCTGACATGCCATTGCTGAAAACATTTTGTTCTGTTTTGCCACAGAACAATTTTCCTGCAAATACATGTCAGTTGCTAGATCATTAGTTTGAAAAAAATCCATGTGAAAGTATTTTTATCAGGTTGGCCAAAAAGTCTATATGGTATTTTCCATAAATTAAATTAAATGTTTTTCATTTTCACGGATAGCATTATTGATTTGGATATTTTGAGGCATCAGCTATCTCCCATGCAGTATAACATCAATTGTTCTCAGTTAATGTCTAGATTGGATTGCTACAAACTTCACCTGGTCTACCTGACCATGAAGCATCCTCTCATGAGAAATCTCCAGCAGGGAACCTCACAAACCACTTTTGACATGTTCAATCAGTCACAGCACCTTCTCCATATACTGCACAGATCTTTTTTTGTGTTTCAGTTGAGTTTTTACCCTTCTTGAAATAATGAAGCATAATATGCCAAAAACGTTGTTTATTTTCTTCCATCTTCAGTATTAAGGCTACACAAAAATTCACCAATTTTGATTCTTTTAAATGCATGCCGATATGACAGCTGTCACAATGTAATCTAACAAAGTCATTTTGAATGAAGTTGAACACAACTAAGTGCTACTAGAGTCATCGTACAGAAAAAAACAAATTGACTTTTTTGGCCAACCCAATATTAACTTTTGAAATAATTTTCTTCCCACGTATAGGAACAACATTTAAAATATAGAATTATCCATAGGATACAAAATCGTTATCCTTACCTACCTGGGCAATAAACTGACACATGGACATTGATATTAACATCCATGATTTTTAAATTGCTAATTGTCTACTAGAAAAGGTCTTGTTTGTGTTGTTTTGCCTGGGAATTAAAAGAGAAAAAAACTAAGTGGATTGTAAATTTCTGTGGAACATCCCAAACCAGGAGCATAAGCCAAAACTAGACTTAAAACCTGGACTACTGTAGTTTCACATTTTTCAAAGTGCATAATCCAGGCATTGTGAATAATTTCTGGCCAAGTCCTAGGAAATGGTGCATGGTCTTTCTGATCATAGCCTGGGAATTGTTATGCTGAAGCTAAAACCAAATGTCAGCTAAGGTCTGATGCCAGGGAAAACAATTAGAACATTACTGAATTACCCTCCTGTTAAAGAGTTCACCTTCAAAAGCCAGTTGTCAGTTTATCCTGTTTAATTCATTACTTGGAATTATTTTCAAGAATGTCAGAGCATTTTAGGTGGATCAGCTTATGATGGGAAAGACAACATAAACATACCCTCTGCAAGCTTGTGATTTATAGCCAAAAATACAGAACTTAATGGAAGCAGAATGCTATACAGGGTAGGAGAAAAATAAAGTCTATTTTGGACACTGTTTCCTTTTCTCTAGATCCCTTTAGATGAGAAGTAGGAGATACGGGGCACAATTGCAAGGAACCCCTGGTAAAAGAAAAAAATACAATTCCGCCAGATTTATGAAGAAAAGCCCAGTTTACACTAACTCATTGCCATTGTATACTGTTATACTCATTTCCTAGGGCTGCTAAAAGACTAACCATATACTTTGATGGCCAAAAACAACAGAAATTTATTCTCTCTTTTCTGGAAAATGAAAGTCCAAAGTCAGGGTGTTGACTCAGGGAGAATCTGTTCCGTGCCTTCTCCCCGTTTCCGGAGGTCGCCAGCAGCCCTTGACTTGTGCAGACACACTCCCATCTCTACTTTCGTCTCCACACTGGGGTTCTCCCTGCGTGTCTTCACATCACCTCCCTCAAGGATGGCATCTCTTCTTCTTTTGCTACATGAACGCCAGTCATAATAGATGTAGAACTTACCCTCCTCCCGTGTGACCTCATCGTAAGTAACTACGTCTGCAAAGATCGCATTTCCAAATAAGGTCGCATTCTCACATTCCGAGCTAGGACGTCAACATATCTTTTTAGGGGAGATAGGCAACCCACTTTGGGCTTACTTCAGTTTTCCCAGAGAACTAATACCAACAATCTGTGCCCTTTCCCTTAAGGGGTTATTTACAATCTTATGACTTGCCTAATTCTCGAGCCAAATCAGTACCACCATGGCCTCCACCTTTGTCTTGAAATTGGAGGTGGCAGGCAAGCAAAATGGGACCCTGACAACTGTCTGTTCCTCTATTTTTTTTATTTCTCAAACACTCTGTTCCTTACTATCCATAATCAGTCCTATTGTTTTAGGCTGGTCCCCTAGAAGCAGAACCCCAAATCAGACACTAATGAAAGTAGGTTTTTATTGGAGGGAAGGAGTAAGGAAAGCAGGAGAGAGCCAGAAAAGAAAGCTAAGGACTAGCTTCAGACTGGTCTCAGAGGAAGCTGTGACGATTTTCAATATTCTTTAATGCATTATTTGATCATTGATCTGACCCAAGGATAAGGTATTAAAAGAGACATGTGGTCAGAAAAAGTGCTGAACTGAGGAAAACAAAGGGATGGCTAAAAGGACTGAATATTGGCAAGGCATGGACTGTCTTTGGGTGAGCTGATTAGTCATCCTGCTTTGCCTGGTATAGTTTCAATTTATGCATGTTGCACTGGTATAATAATTAATGGTGCTTCATTTCAAGCTCATAAATGTCCTGGTTTGGTTAACAAATTGTGTGGAGAGTTTATTTTTGACTCTCCTTTTCCCAAATCATGAAATAAGTGGGTTGAAACTGATGATATATAAGGACCTTTCTAATAACAATAGTTCCCACATACTACTTTGTACTTAATAAAACATGTTGCTTTTTGAGGGAATCTCCTTGAGAAAAAGAAAGAATGTGTCTCCTAGAGAATTATGATAAATTATAAGTGAAGTTACTGAATTTCCTCTTTGTCCATCCTTCCATCCCCCATCTACCCCTTCATGCGTCCTTTGTTACTGTGCAGTTACAACATGCACTCTACTTTATTGGCGAAGTGAGGGGAAAAAAACTAAAACATATTCAGTGCCAGGTTCTATACCACATCCTATGCTTGTTATTTTAAATATCACTTTTTTAATTATCACAGGGACAAATATTATCATTCCCATATTAAAAATGTAAAATAAGATCAGAGAAGTCAAGCAGCTGCCCCAAGATAAATAGTAAGTGAGCTTTAGAGAAAATATTTAGATCAAGAACTCTAATGCCTAATTTGTTTCTACTGTACATTGCAAAATTTTTAATCAGGCTCTTTCATCAAGAGAATAACAGAATGTCATAGACACTAGCTGGAGAATAGATAACGAGAAACCATTTGTAGTCCGGGCTAAAGGACATACGTTTTAATTAAACCTGTTAGGGAATAATGTCGGCAGTGATCACAATGATGATGATGATGATGGTGCTGATGACTCTGAGCTCATTTCAGATTCCGACCACTTCACTTTTGCAATCTTTGCTTTTGCACTAGAGAGATCTAAGATACTCAGACCAAAGTTCGAATTCTATGTCCAATCATCAGCCCTCACTGCTCTTGGCAATACCTGTTATATTCCATTTCAAATGTATTTTATGTCGTCTTCTGTGTGTTGTAGTCACTTTAACACAACAATAAGATTGACGTGCGAGGGGTCATCAATTACACAGCAGCAAGGAGAGGTCCCGCTGAACCTAATGAATTCTTTAACAGCGCTCAGAAATCACAGAATCCCGAGACTTCTGGTCATGCCCTCGTGTCTGCACCTGCTGTCTCTGAGCAAGGGCTCCAACCAGGGCAGGTGAGATGTATGATAGGAAATGGACATTTTAAATCAGGTAGAAAAATTACAAGGCCAAATTTGCCTTCCTGAGAGCAGTCTGAAAGCTCTGGGGACTAAAATATCTCCATCACTTAATGGAGGATCTTGTTATGATCTATGATATGCCTGAGACTAATTGCCTTCCATTTCTGGTATAAAAAATGCTTGTATATCTTAGGATCTGGGGTAATGACATAAGGGTCAAGGAAAATCTTTGCAGTTCTCTACAGTTTTTGAAGGATGTAAAACAAATGGCATTAATGATTAAACAACTAAAGTTGCCCTCTCAGAATCACCAGGAAAGCTTGTTATACAAATTCTCGGGACCCAATGAAGAGAGAGAGTCAAATTCTTTGAAAATGAAGCCCTTCCTGTTTGCAGCTCTTTTGGTGATTCTAATGTGCACTATACCTCACTGTCTAAAGAGCTACTCATTCTGACGAGTGGCCTTTAGTGGCCTTTCTCCGTCATCTGGAGCATGATACACAACACTGAAATACTGCCACCACTGTGAGCAGGCTTTTTCTCCCAAAGACATTTTTCCACATTAGCATACATCTTCTGTAGTGGACAGATACATTATTTAGGTGAAAAGGACATTATTTTGAGATTTGGTATTAATTTATAGCACACCTCTTCCACAGGTAAAACAAACAGCTTGGAAATATACAGAGAGGGCAGGGCAAAGGTAGGTTTATTTCTTTTCTGTAATGACTCCCATCAGACTCGATAATGAAGGGCAGGTAATTTGTGTTTCATAGATATAATCACTGTGCAGACAGACCAGAATAAAAATGGAGGGTTTTGATGAGAACATAGCTGAGCAGCTTCTAGCGAGTTGACACACCCCGGATATCATGGTACTTACTCCCCTGTAGGGACACACCACACACAAACTGTTACTGCAAAATCCAAATTCAAATGGCACCACAGGCACCTACACTGAGAACATGTGCCTGTGACCCACCATGCCTAGGAGTCTCTAAACTTTAGGGGCCAGTAGACAACAAACAGTAAAAGGGTGCCATTCATTTGGATGAGAATCTGAACCTCTGTTCCAACAATGCATATGAGCAGAGATGCCCCCCACCCAAATAGACATTTATTTATAAAAATGTGTGTACCTAGTCTTACATGTTTGAACTTCAGTCATCTTCAAAGTACTCTCCATCCGATGCAATGCACCTATTGAGATGTTTTTCCACTGCTCAAAACGGTTTTTGAACTCATCAATTTTGATGTCTTTTATTGCTTCTGCCATTTTTTGTTTCACCTCTTCCACATCAGCAAAATGTTTCTCTTTGAGGACTTTTTTCCATCCAAGAAACAAAAAAAAAAGTTGCTTGGGGGCAAGATCAGGTGAATAAGGAGGGTGGGGTCGAGGGGGCATGCCATTTTTGGTCAAAAATTGCTGAATACCCACTTCAGTGTGGGCCAATGCACTTGTAAATTACTCGTCATGAAGTGGGAAAACATACTGAAAGAGTCTTCAAAAAAATTCAGTGAAGCCAAACACAGCCTCTCACAACACCAGCTGGTACTCTGATCCAGATGGGTTCCTAGAATACTCACCTAGTAGAGGAAGCCTGTACTGCAAGGGGTTCACCCTCCAGAAGATGATTCTGGTTTTAGAGGAGTTCATAATTCACTCTTCCTTTCCATGGTGTTTAGCATGATAAGGTTGGATACATTCTATTCTACCAACATTCAGTAGCTCCTGTACAGCCACCTATCTTATAATGGGGTATCTTCATGTCATTGCTGCCTGAATAAACTTGCCCAACTCCTATGCTATTCACATTCTGTGTAAGCTTAGGCCAGTTATTTAATTACTCTGGGCTTAAGTTTCCCCATCTGTTAAATGGGAATACTGATAGTACACCTACATTATAGTGTTTTCATGTCCATTAGCTAACATAAAATATGTGCAGTGCTTAAAATAGCACCTGACACATAGTAAGTGCTGTATAAATGTTATTATGATTTATTATTCCTCCATTGCCTTTTAGAAACAAACAAGTTTCTAAGCCAACTGGTAGTTTTCAAAAACAACAGATGTTTTATATCCATGATTGTCTTGAGTGGGTGTGTGCGCATGTGTGAGCACACTCATGCTCCTGTGCATGTCAGTAAATCATCTGTTGGTTGGAGCATCAGTGTTAAGGAGAGGATGTCTGTGCATGTGATTGTGCGTGCTGGGAGGTCTTCAATAATTTCTATTCAGGATCAAAATTATTTTTGAAAGTGCAGAGAGATTCTTAGGTTGATAAGTAATAATAGTTATCATTTGTTGAGCACTTCAAATTGACCAGACCCTTTATAATTTTATTTAATGTTTATAAAAAGCCTTTGAGGTGAGCTTTATTAGGCATAATTTATGAAAGAGAGAGTTCATAGTCTAAGTTAAGTAATCAGAGCAAGAGCAAATAACAGTATAAGTACCCTAGTAGTTATTTAAACCCAAGTGTTGTTGCTTCAAATTGCTATTCTTACTCTATTTAGTCATGTCCTAAATTAATGAATGTTTAACTAGTGAGCCTGAAAAGTAATGATGCCAAAATTTCCACTATGAGGTCTTATCATTTAATTGATCCATCCAGTCATCCAACAAACATTTCTTGAAGAAACAATTTGCTAAGCAATTGGGATATATATTTTTTAAGCCTAAGGTATAGCATTTGTTTTGAGAATTTCACACTTTAGAAAGTAGATGGACAGGCAGACAAATAAATATGGATTATGCTGGGGGGATACGTAAAATGTATGAAAACTGAAAGAGAGTACCTAACTTCTAGGTCAGGGAAGGCTTCCAGGTGAGACAGCATTTCAGATTAAGATGAGCCAAAATTTATTGAGAGTTACACAGGAAGGGATGCCACGGTCTTTCTCAGTGATGACTTTCTGGTCTATAAAGACTGGTCAAGTATTTCTCAGACAGCTGGAGGCATTTGTACAGGTGGAGTCTTTGGCCTATTTAGAGGCACTTACCATAGATCATGGAAAACAGAAGTGGGTCAGATGAGATGTGAGTGAAAATAGAGATAATTGGCATTTCCATAGGGATTACTTGAAACATCGCCCAGTTCCATTGGTTCGGTTGCATAGTTCCTTGAATAATCATGTGTTAAAATTTGTTTAGTGTTCTATCTGGTGTCATATGTTTTATCTGTCCTTCCACTCCACCATCCCCCCCTCCTACTAAACTTCAAGATCCTTGAGAGGAGACTCAAAGTGCAAGTTGACTGGAAATGAAATCAGACTGTCTCCTTAGCCAAGTCCGATCCAGAGATGACATTTGACAGAGATTCATCTTTTTAAATCAAACTCTCATCCCCGACATTGTTTCTGTAATCACTGCAGAGAATTTCTGAAAAACAATGTTTTACCATCCCCTGCAAACCAGGGCATTTTCCACTTATGATAATAATTTACAGAGGGGAAGGAGGTTTGTGTGGTTTTTAGATTCAACACAGGAAGAACAGAACATCAAGTGCTACGCAGACTGAGAGACGCAGACCTAAAATCTCTCCTCAGTGAATAAAGTTATTTGGAGAACGATTTATTTATTAAAATGGTGCGTGTTGCTATGATACAAATTTTCAACAGGCACATAACTTCTCTAAAGTTACTGATTTCTGAAAGTCAGTCTTTGCGCATTGTGGGGGCGTGGTAACCTGGCTGCCCAGCAGAACCCTGTGTCCCCATGGGGGCAGAGTGGAATCTGGACGTGTGAGTCCCTCTCCTGGTGGTGAGGAAGGACTCACAACGGACTCTCAGAGAACTGGCTGGGAAGTGCACAGATCCAACGGATTGCCTCTGTTATTTTCCATCGTAGGAAAGGCACTGATGCCTGAATAAATTCACATTTAAGACAGGCTTTTGGTCAAACACATGAAAATTCAGTTTTCCTGTTTTGGGTTATGCACATTTGTAACATTTGCACATTTCCTTAAAATATCCTTATCAAATTGCTTGTAACGGAGAGTTAGTGAAGCCAGGATTGTCGGATGGGGTAAATGAATAGGAATGTGAAACATCAGACGACAGGAAGGACAAAAATTTCTCATATATGTAAACTAATAACAAAAACTAAGATCAAGGGGTTAAACTTCCATGGACACAGTTTGGCTTCAAATAGCATCATGTTTTCTAACCAAGAGTATTGTCCAATGGTAAAGAGCCAGGTACCAACTATTGAGAAGGCGGGCTTGGAGATAATTCAATAACTTGGAACCCTGGCTGGGCCACCACTTTCTCTGTATCCTTAGGAATATTACATAACCCCTCTGTTCCTTGTCTTTCTTAATTGTAAAATATGGATAACCATAGTGCATAACTCATATAATTTATAAGAGCAACAGGCAAAATAATGTATAGAAGTTGCTAAGCACATTGCCTCACATACAATAAAACAACTTACAATCTAGTTAGCTCATTGAATGTTTCCTAAATTCAGTCACCGTCCCAGAAGTTATATGTGTATTATCTTATCTAATTAGTGTGATAACTCCATACTAATAGAAACTTCCATTATTCCCCTCTTTAAAAATGAGAAAACTGAGGTGTTAAGGAAGATACAGAAGCCCAACGTCTCACGATGCTGGAGTAAGTATTCAACCAAGGCAGTCTAACTCCAGAGTCCACGGTTATTATCAGTGATCATGTTTTGGGTTAGGAATGTTCCTGGCACAGTTAAAGCATTACATAATTAGTAACCATTCCTCCTATTATTATTAATAATGGAGGAGATGCCTTGGATGGCAGGGACCTGAAACTATTCAGGGTTTGGTTAATCACCCTCTAAGAATTCTGCATGAAGGATGACTACAATTTGTAAAAAATTATTCATCGGCCTTGAATGACCCTTTCACCTATGCATTAGCTTTGGATATAAGCGGGTGTAGATTAAATGCTGACTCTGCCGCTTTCTTGTTATGCGACCCTGGACAAGGTGTTTAACATCTGTGGAAGCCCAAGTTGCCTGTATAATTAAGGTAGGAATAGCCACATTGTAAGGAATCTATATAAATAACGTATATAGAATTTAGCTCACTGATTGACACATGGTCAGTATTTGGCAGATGATAGAAATAATTTCTAATAGTATTATATTTATGCTTATTTAGGTTTTTACTTCCTCAATCTGTTGTTTTCTTTAGTTTCACCTTTTAATGTTGGGTTGTTTCATGCCCTAAAGGAGACATATCTTTTTAAGATGACTCTGTTACTCTGTAAAGGGAAAAGACATAAATGAGTACCCTAGTTAAGGGAAGATGGAAAAGACTAGAAGGAACCATTGGAAGTAGAAGAAGTAGAACTACAGTAAAAAACGAAAGAGATATAGGAGATCTATAAGACTGGCCCCTCACTTTGGCCTAAATCTGGTGCCACAGTTAATTCTTAGGATGCATTAAACTAATGATTGTCCAATGGCCACTGAAAAAATGCCCATATATGCCCAGAAGTATGAGGAGAGGAGAAGGCACCCCATGGGTCAAGTGGAGTCACAGTACCTATTTACATCTTCAGAGGAAGGGACTCGAACCCATCCCAGTTTTCCCTGGCCTCACGGTAAAAGAACCATGGTGAGTTCTACATCGAGCCTTATTACAGAGCTGAGGTATTTAATCAGAGAGAAGAGAGACTATCCTAATGGAGATTAATGACCTTGACTGCAACAAATCAAGGTGAACACTGCAAAATAAGACCTATTCAGATAAACATAGTGGGTTCAAATTGCACATTTAACTCTTTAAGGATGACCTCAAAGTCATATTTTTAATAAAAATATTTAGTAGGATTCAGATAAATTTAGCATCCTTTCTGATGGGAGAAAAAAAATACTAACAGGCGTATTTTAGTTTTGAAGGGCTTTTATCTCGTTATAGGTTTGTGGCTATGTAAAGGAAGGCAGAGAAAGAGGGGGGGTGGAAGGAGGGCATTCAGGGAGAACTGAGTATCACAAAAAGAATGAAACGGAAGCTGAAAATTCAGGCTCCATGTGCTTCTCACACTATAGTCAGGCTGTCACTAATGTGGCTATTAACTTTTCATGTTCAGATTTATTACACTGTCATTACAGCACTTTTCTTTGCTGATGTATCAAACCACTATTACATATTTGTTGGCATCTCATCTATTTAAGGGAAACAAGCGATTACCCGTTGCCACGGAGACTAATAAGGAGTGTGCAAGCAAAAGACTGCAGAGTTCTTGTTGGAAGATAACTAGTCACTGGTATTTTGCTTTGATTCAATCATAAACTATCTCATTGTTTGAAGAAAAATAATCTTCTCCCTCCTATAAAAAACTAGGGCACTTATTCAAGGATAAGCCTACAGACATTTTAGAGACAAGATAAATGCACATGATAGACCAAAAATATTTTGGAAAACAGTAAATTCTACTAAGCTTTTGTAGACTATGTAGTTACTTCTGGGATTTTTGAAAGACTTCATCTCCATCAGAGAACTGCAGAACCAAATACGGCCAAAGGGTTTCCAAGAAAGATAAAATACAAGATTATGGTTATGATTCAGGTTTCCACAGACTCTGTGACACATATTTTGAGAAAATAATATGGCTTTAGAGTTAGGCAGGTCTGGGGATCCTTTCTCCTTCTCAGGGTGTCCATCATCAACCTCATCCAAATCACTTGTCTGCTCGTATCCCTTTTCTTGCTTAGAATATAGAGAAAATGATAATATACCTCAAGCAATGTTGAGATAATTAAATAAAAGAACTTTTATAAATTGCCTAAAACATTTTATGTCCAAGAACGTGGAACTTCAGATCATCATTCATTTAATTTAAGCATTCATTGAATATCTGCATTTACTCAGGCATACAAATATGAGTAAGACATGGTACAGCTTCTAAACTCCAAATTTCTACAATAATCTAACAAATTCAGATATACAGTATAATTCTAATACAGTGTTTTCAGTATGAATGCAAAATGGGTTGGGTAATGGTAACTGCAGTAACAGATAAATCCCTTAACACATTTTTAAAGTTATATTTTGTTGATTGTGTTATTACCCTTGTCCCAATTTTTCTCCATTGCCCCCTTCCACCCAGCACCACCCACTCACTCAGGCAATCCCCACACCATTGTTCATGTCCATGGGTCATGCATGTATGTTCTTTGGCTACTCCATCTCCAATGCTGTACTTTACATCCCCATGGCTATTCTGTACCTACCAGTTCTTGCTTCTTAAATCCCTCACCTCTTCACTCATTCCCCCAAACCCGCCTCCCATCTGGCAACCATCAAAATGCTCTCTGTATCCATGATTGTCTCCATTCTTCTTGTTTAGTTTGTTTTTTAGATTCAATTGTTGATAGATATGTGTTTATTGCCATTTTATTTTTCCTATTTTCAATCTTCTTTTTCTTAAATAAGTCCCTTTAACATTTCATATATAATGGTTTGGTGATGATGAACTCCTTTAGTTTCTTTTTATCTGGGAAGTTCTTTATCTGCTTTTTGATTCTAAATGATACCTTTGCTGGATAGAGCAATCTTGGCTGTAGGTCCCTGCACTTCATGATTTTGAATATTTCTTGCTGGTCCCTCCTAGCCTACTAAGTTTCTTTTGAGAAATCATCTAAGAGTTTCATGGGAGCTCCCCTGTAGGTAACTAACTAACTGCTTTTCTCTTGTTGATTTTAAGATATTTTCTTTATCTTTAACCTTTGGCATTTTAATTATGATGTGTCTCCGAGTGGGCCTCTTTGCATCCATCTTGTTTGGGACTCTCTTTGCTTCCTGGACTTGCATGTCTGTTTCCTTCACCAAATTAGGGAATTTTTCTTTCATTATTTTTTCAAATAGAATTTCAATTTCTTCCTCTTTCTCTTCTCCTTCTGGCACCCCTATGACGAGAATGTTTAAAGTTGTCCCAGGGGCTGCTTATGCTATCTTTGTTTTTGGGTTTTTCTTCTTCTTGTTCTGATTGGTCATTTGCTTCCTCATGTTCTAAGTCATTGATTTGATTCTTGGCTTCATTGACTTTACTGTTGTTTCCCTGTAAGTTTTTCATTATTTCAATTAATGTATCCTTGGTTTCTGACTGGACCTTTTTGATGCTGTTGATGTCCTCACTAAGTTCCTTGAGCATCCTGATAGCCAGTGTTTTGAACTCTGCATCTGATAGATTGCTTATCTCCATTTTGTTTAGTTCTTTTTCTGGAATCTTGTTCTGTTCTTTCCTTTGGGCCATATTTCTTTGTCTACTCATTATGGAAGCCTCCCTGTGTTTGTTTCTATGTATTAGGTAGCACTGCTGAATCTGCATCTTGGCCTAATACAGTAGGTGTTCTGTAGGGTCCAGTGGCAAAGCCTCCCTTATCACCCAAGCTTGGTTCTTGAGGTGTGCTTTTCATGTGGGCTGACTATACCCTCCTCTTGTAGTTGAGCTTTGATGACTGTTGGCAAATCAATTGGAGGGATTTACCCATACTAGTCAGCTACAAGGGCTGGCTGTGCCCACTGACCATCAACCTCTGCCCTCCATGGAGGATCAGCTGCACAGGGGCAGGGTGATAGTCCTCCAATGTGGTCTATAGCTCTCCAGTGGGTGTGCAGCCTCTGGTGTTTTCTGGGTGTTTCAGACCAAGGTCAGCCCCCACCTGTGTTTTGCCCAGGGCCAACCTGCATATGCTATAAAGCAATCTCATATGGCTACTACTTGTGTTCTGCTTGGAAGGTCCCAGGTAAAGCCAAGCTGTGAACCTAATCTGGCTGCTGCTACTGCAGTGCCTGGAGCCACTTAGCAAGAGGTATGGGGCAGTGGGTAACTGAGGCCAGCTGTTGCTTGTTTGATAGGATTTAGGATGTTGGGAAGCATGAGCTCAGACCAGCCATTCATATGGGAAAGTCTCTGCTAACAGATTGGGTGGGCCATAAATTAGTTGGGACAGAGCCTCAGGGAATCTCCAGAGTGGGGTGAACAATGTTAGCTGGATTGATGGAATCTCAGGTATGGCACCAGACTGCCAGTTCTGTGCTTGTGCCTCTGTTGGGGGAAGGGCTCAGAAAAGGGACAATAGCCCCTGCCTACTATCCTGTCTGGGAAAAAAACTGTCCTCCAGCTCCTGCCTTGATTGCATAAATTTCAGTTCCTCCCTATATGCCACTGGTACCTTTCAAGCTGCTACACCAGCGCTGGAGCTCAGAGGGAGTGAATCTGAGTAAGTCTGTGTGTGCTTTCTTTAAGGGGTACTGCTTGGGACTCTAGAAGTATCTTCCACCTCAGTTCCCACTGGTTCTTGCAGCTAGAAGTTATGGGGACTTATCTTCCTGGCACTGGAACCCTGGGCTGGAGGCCCGGTGACGGGCTGGAACTCCTTGCTCCCCAGATATCCCCCTGAATTTTTATCCATGACATGTGGATGTGGGATCAGCCCATTCTGCATCTCTCCCCCTTCTACCAGTCTGGATGGATGTGATTTTTTCAGTTACATAGTCATCAGACTTCCATTCAACTTGGTATCTGACAGTTCTGAGTGATGGTTGTTCCATATTTTAGTTATAATTTTGATATGGTTTTGAGGAGCTGAGCCATGTTTACCTGTGCCATCATCTTGACCAGAAGTTTCCCTTAACACTTTTTATTAATAATTTCAACTCGAGTTTCTAATGGTTAGGTCAGTGGCCTTCCCAAGTTCGCTTAACATCAAGAATCCTTTCATTTGATGACTCCGTCCTTTTCTGAAAGCATCACTTAATCTTCAGTGTAGTGGATGGAGAGGATGGGGGATTGCACTAGAGAAGTTCTTCAAGGCCAGGACTGAGTTACATGTCACTTCCACCTGAGGTCCATTGGCTACAAGTGAATTGCATAGTTGCACTTGACTGCAAGGGAGACTGGGAAATGTCTTTTAACTATGAGCCCAGGGAAGCGGAAGTGTTTTGTGAGCATCTGAAAGTGTCTACAACCCATAATGAAGCATAAAGACAAAAGAGACACAAGGCAGGACCACAGACTTCAGCCTGGGGTGGTTGGTGAAGAGGGTATGAGAGAAAACTTTCTGGAAGAAATGGTAATTGAATTTTGTTGAAAAAATGAGTAACCATTATGTAGGCAACAAAGAACATGACAGGACGTTTGAGGCAGTAAGTAATTTTTTAAAAATTTCTGGGCAGTCTTTTATTGTTTGGGCTTTGGCATACCATAGGTTGTTTCTTCATTCATCTATTGATGGACTTTTGAGTTGCTACCAGTTTTTGGCCAGTACAAATAAAGCGAGTAGGAATATTTTTGTACAGGTCATAGTATTGATGTGTAGTTTCATTTCTCTTGGGTAACTACCTAGAAGTGGAATGGCTAGGTCATATGCTGGGTATATGATTTACTTTGTAAGAAATATACCAGATTGTTTTCAATGTAATTGTACCACCAGCGGTTTATGAGAGTTTCCAATTGCTCTATATTTTTACCACTGTATGCTCAGTCTGTTTAATTCTGGCCATTTTAATAGATGCAGTGTCTTATTCTGGTTTAATTGGCTGTTCTAAATACTAATGATGTAAGAATTTTGTGTACTTATTTTTCACCCATGTATCTTCTTTAGCAAAGTATGTTTTCAAAAATTTTGCCCCATCTCCTTCTTTTAACTGTGCTGTTTATTTTCTTATTATTGAAGTCTAAAGAATATTTACGTATTCTCAAATCAAGCCCTTTATCAGATATATACTTTGCGAAGATTGTTTTTTTCCCTCCAATCTGTGGCCTTTCCCAGTCTATGGGTCTATTTCTGGGCTACATATTCTGTTCCATTGCTCTATTCATCTATCTTGGTGTCAAAATACAGTCTTCAATTGCTGTAGTTTTATAATGTCTTAAATAGGGCAGTTTTAGTTCTCTAATTTTGAACTTTTAAAAAAGGCTCTCTGCATTTCTATATAGATTTTCAATTCAGCTTGCCAATTTCCATCAGAACAGTCTTTTGGAGTTTTGATTAAAATTATGTGGAATCTTTATGTAAATTTGGGGAGAATTTATATGAAACTGGTGTTATCACCCCATTTATTTGGGTTTTCTTTAATTTTTCTCAGCAACTTTTGAAGTTTTCAGCTATAGTTTTTCACCTATTTGTCAAATTTATCCTTATGCACAAATTTCATATTTTATGGTATCCTAAATGGTATCTTTAAATTACAATATTTAATTATTTCTTATGAATATATAGAAATTAAACTGATTGTTATATACTCATATCTTAACATCTTGATAAGATCAGTTACTAATTTTAATATTATTTTGTATAGCTATCATCAGATTTCCTACATTGACAATCATGCCACTTGTGAATTTTGACCATTTTGCCCCTATCTCTCCTGTCTGAATATTTTCTTTCCTTGCATCATTCACTAGCAAAAACTCCAGTGAATGCTAAATAGAAGGGTTGCTTCAAGTTCTGGGGTATTACCAATAAAACTTTCTTTTTTTCTTAAGATTTTATTTATTTATTTTTAGAGAGAGGGAAAGGGAAGAAGAAAAATCAATGTGTGGTTGCCTCTCATGCACCCCCTACTGGGGACCTGGCTCACAACCCAGGCATGTGCCCTGGCTGGGAATCAAATCAGTGGTGCTTCGGTTTACAGGCTGGCACTCAATCCACTGAGCCACACCAGCCAGGGCACAAATAAAGCCTTCTTATTTCTCATCTTGTAAGAAAAGAATTTAGTATTTCATCATTAAGTATGTTAGCTGAAGGTTTTTCATAGATGCCTTTTGTTAGGCTGAGGAAGTTTCCTTCTCTCCCAGTTTGTGCAGAACTTTTACAATGAATAGAAGCTGGATTTTGCCAGAAGCTTTTCCTGAATCTATTGAAATGATAATATGGTTTTCTTTTATAGTATGGCAATATGATGAATTACATTTATTGATTTTTGAATGTTAAGCCATTTTTGCATTTCTGAGATAAACCTTATTTGGTAATAATATATCATCCTCTTAATGTGTTCTTTGACTTGCTAAAATTTTGTTAAGAAGTTTTGTATATATGTTAATAGGGTTCTGGGGAGTGTTTACTTTTTCTGCAACAGTCTCTCTCTCTCTCTCTCTCTCTCTCTCTCTAATTCTTGCCTCATAGTCTGCAGTGGAGAGTATGCTCTCCAGTTACCTGGACATTTTGTGTAAAATTGGTATTGTTTATTCTTCAAGCGTTTGATAGAATTTTCAAGTGAAACCATTTTGTCCTGGAGTTTTCTTCGTGGTGCAAATTCCAACTACAAGTGCAATTTTAATTTTATTATTAGATACAGGATTGTAACATATTATCTAATTCTTTTTCAATGAGTTTTAGAAGTTTGAGTGTTTAAAGAATTTGCTCATTTCTCCTAATTACCCAATATACTTACATAAAATTATTTTTAATATTCCTTTATTGTGTTAATGTCTGATAATCTATATTCATGTTATCTCATACTTGATATTTGTAATCTGTGTTTTGCTTTTTTGTGAACAATCTGGCCAGTATTTATCAATGTTATTGGTCTCGAAGAACCCACTTTTAATTTATTTAGTTTTTCTTTATTTTTTTCATGATTCTTATTAATTTCTGCTTTTTTATTATTTCCCTATTTTGTTTACTTTCTTATTTCTTCTTATTTCTAAAAGTGGAAATTGAGCTCTTTGCTTTCAGGTCTTTTTGTCTTTCTTTTTTTCTTTCTTCCTTTCTTCTGATACAAGGATTTAGCACTTGCTCTCACTTGCTCTCTCTCCCTTTCTCTTTCTCTCCATATTCCATTAAGCTGCACCGTACAAATTATAATATGTAGCATTTGCATTTTTACACAGTTCTAAACACTTTCTAATTTCTCTTGTGATTTCTTCTTAGACCCATATATTATTTAGAAGTCTGATTTTTAATCACCAATCATATATGGACTCCCCAAATATCCTGTCATTGGTATCTAAACGAGCTCTATTTTGATTAGAGAATATAATTTGCATTATTAAAAATGCATTTATATTTGTTTTATGGCCAAAAATAGGGTCTACTTGGGTGAAAGTCCTATGTGCATTTGAAAAGAGTATATGTCCTGCTGGATTTAATTGGCGCATTCAATAAATGTCAGTTAGGGAAAGCGGATAGCCTTACTCCAGTATTCTCCGTCTTTACTGAGTTTCTGTTTACTTCCTTCTGTTCATTACTGAGAGAGGTTTGTTGAAGCCTCTGATGATAATGATGGATGTGCCTACTTCTCTTTCCAGCTCTATCACTTGTGCTTCATCTATTTGTGAGCTCTTGTGTACTGTGAGAGGCACTAGGGATGTTACGTCCCCTTGGAGAGTGGACCTCTTTGTTATTATGAAGTGGCTCTCTTTATCTGTGGTAGTGTTCTTTATTCTAAGGATTGACTTAGTTTGTTATTAATATAGCCACTCACTTTTTTTATTATCATAGTACCCTTTTTCTATCCTTCATTGTTTTCTCTATGTATCTTTCTATTTTCAAAGTGAGTTGACTCTAGGAGGCATATAGCTGTCTTGCTCTTTTACCCAATCTCAGAATTGCTGCTTTTTAATTGAGTGTTTAGACTATTTATATTTAATGTGATTATATTATTATTTTGTTTACATTTATCCTTTGTATTTATTTTCTATTTTTTATTTTTTAATTCTAACCTGAGGATATGTTTTTATTGATTTAGAGACAGAAACATCAATGTGAGAGAGAAATATTGATTGGTTGACCCCTGTACACATCCTGACTGGGGATCAACCTGCAACCTAGGTATGTGTCCTGTGCAGGAATTGAACCTACAAACTTTTTGGTGTATGGGATGATGCTCCAACCAACTGAGCCACCTGGCCAAGGCTGTTTCATTTTTTCCCCTTTTGCCCTCTGTATCTACCTTGTGAAATTTGAACTCAAAGGGATATTTGATGAAATTAAGGAAATACAATTTATGAGGAGAGATAGTATAATTGTGGTTGTATTACAAAGATTTGTCAGTTTTTAAAGATACATAGTGAAATATTGTGGTTAAAATAATAGAACATTTGAAAGTTTCTTTAAAATAACCTGTGAAGTTTAACTGTGTGGGTCTATGCACAAAAAAAAGTTGGCTATAAGACAATAAAAGTAATGAGTAACTGAGGGGGGTCATTACACTAACTTATTTACATTTGACATTTTCCATAATAAAAAGTTATATTTCTTAAAGAAAGTATACTTTAAGACTTAGGACTTGGAGGAAATGTTGGTATAAACACAGGTTGTCAATCCTTTCCCCAACTACCTCCTTCCAGTAACTGGCAAAAGAATTAAAAAATAAAAAGTTGGGGAGAATTCATTTAATAATTACTCTGCCTAAAGAATGGTACAGACTTCTTATCACAAATCTAGAGAAACTTCTGCTAAACTTCTGCTATATACAGTAATGATCAGATTGTTTTGAAGTAGATATCAAGGGCCAAGGCATGGTTTTTCCTCCAAGAGAATGATGTTCTTGCTGTAATTGCCTGGTTTGAGACAAACATAGCAAGAGTTCATAATTTAAACACATGAGATGGAAGATTTGGGGGAAAGAAGAAGGCAACTGTTGTGAATCCTCTTTCTGGTCACCAGCTGACAAACACGTAGGTGCCTTTTCTGAGTCAGACACTGTTTTAAGGTGTTGCTGTATCTTAATGATTAAGACAGAGCCCAACTCTAACAGATCTTGCATTCTAGAGGGGAGACAGAAAAGGGAGAATTAAACAAATAGATTTATGCCCTGGCTGGTGTGGCTCAGTGGATTGAGCACTGACCTGCTAACCAAAGGATCACCAGTTTGATTCCCAGTCAGGGCACATTCCTAGGTTGGGGTCAGGTCCCCAGTTGGGGGCCCATGAGAGGCAACCACACATTGATGTTTTTCTCTCTCTTTCTCCTTCCCTTCCCAATTCTCTAAAATAAATAAGTAAAATCTTTTAAAACTAAGTGAATAAACAAATAAATTTATAAGCTAGAATTCTAGGTAGTGATTAGTGCAATGACTAAAAGTGAAATTGTCTAAGAAGGTAAAAAAGGGAGAGAAAATCTTCCAAAAGAAGATACTGAGAAAGGAGTCTCTGAGGAGGTGACATTTCAGCATGGTTCTGAATAAAATCGGTGAATAAGTCATATGAAAAGGAAGAAAATTCCAGGTATAGGTACAGCTAGTGCAAAGGCCCTGGCGCTGAAATAAGATTGACATAATTAAAGAGAGATAATTACAATTTCTGAAATCAGATTTGAATGTTAAAATTGGCTTTCCTTTTCTATAAATGTAATTTTGGATCCTGGAGCTGTCTCATTTCCAAAACATGAGTCATGTTTTTTACTGTATGAGTTTTTGTTGCGACCTGCACATGGTATTAAATAAATAATTCAGGCCATCAGTTCATCCTTTTCTTGACTCATGATGGCCCTTCAAATATCTTCAAACAATTTTTGAGAAACAGCATATAAATTTCTGTTAAGTAATCCTTTTCTTATTTCTCATCTTTAAAGTATTTCTGAATTGGAAAGCATTCTTCTTGTCCCAATCTTTGAAAATATGGTTTTGTAATAGGCCAACATTTTAATATCTTTCCTGTGGCTGAAATCACTGAGACCCAACCTGTAGAAATACACGTGAAAGCCTATCTCTTTTTTATTTCAATAAAGTCTAAAATACCATTAAGTGTTTCTGCACATTTCGAGGAAACTGTAAAGTGATAAAGTTTTTCATTACAAAAATCCTCAATACCACAGATAAGCAAATCACATCTGGGTTTAGCGCTGCATTGATGAGGTCTGCAGGAAATGTAATAGATTAAATCTTTTTTATTTACTTTTGTATGATGTTTATAAACTGAATAGAATGTTCCAAAATTTACCTTTGCCCTTATTGACCAAACATGCATATTTATAAGCAGAGTCTGGAGGTCATTAGGACAAGATATCAACAATCGTTTATTTTTATTTTTACTGATTTTCCTTGAAAATATTCTTAGAATTTTAGAAAATTATGTCAAACTACATTTTTTTAAATCAAAGAACTGAGTAGATCTAGATAACATTTTCTGTTGTGTTTTTGCTGTGACTTAGTTCATCACTTGATATACTGTAGGAAGTATGATCAATTGATAAAGTCTGACAGAAAAGGCTGTACCCTGAGAGGAGCCAATGTATCTATTTTCAGAATTTCTCCTCTTGTTTACTTACATGACATTTTAGTTGCAGTCCCTGAACCAAGACATGTAACTGCTCATTTTCACAGAGCAATAAAGGGAACTGTATGATATTGTCAAGAGTGTAGCTACGTTACTGCTTGCCATTGTTGTCTCAGCATCTATTTTGTCTGGTCAGGTGGGGACCGTAAACTCTCAGTAGCCCCACATGCAAATGCACTCCCTTGTTCACCATAAAGAGGTAAGTCGAAGCAAGCCCAAGTTACCAGAAATTAGGCTTATTCAGGAATAGCCAAGGAACTGCAGTTCAGGAGAAGCAAACTGCAGAAAGCTGCAGGTGAGTCCACTGAAGGTTTAGGTTGGGCTGATGTATGGGCAGGAAGTGCAAAGCAGGGGACCGGGGGAGGAGTCCAGCCCAAGTTCAAGCAGTAAATTCATTGTCCTGAGGATGGGGAAAGATCCTTGTTGGGTATTCATTGGTCAGGGGGTAAGTCCCAGTTTTTGGAAAGGCGGGCATTTATAAAAGAGAAATCTCTCGGGTCTTAAGTTTTGTTCTTCTGAGGGTGCCTAAGTGAAATTCTCCACTTCATATCTTCTGGTTCCATTTTAGATTGACATCCTTTCATGCCAGATAACAGCCTATCCAGTCACAGGAAATACAAGTTTCCTGATGGCCCACCTGATAAAACTCTCCCCAGCCTCCCAGAGCCCTCCTTAGTGTGCACTTAGGTAAGAACCTATGGAGGCTACTAAAACCCTGTTCTTTTCATTTCGAATTGATCAATCCAGCCTTAGACTGGGATCCCCCTAAGCATCCAACCCATTAATCCTAAGAAGTGCGTGTGCCCCATGTTCTGTGTCTCTCTTCCTTGACCTCCCCATACGACCCCTTGAGGTCCGCCATGTACTCCTTCCAGGCCCTGTGGATGTTAAACTTCTTTGTTTCAATTTCCCTTGGGGTCCTTTGTTAAACTGAGGCTCACTATCCAAAACCCCAGGGCTCTACTTACCAAATGTCAATTTCACAAGGTTACATAGATGTGTTCCTTCCTTGGTGAGGAATGCCTGTGCAAATTCAGTGCCTGCTATTTTTGATTGAGCATTGATATCTTTTTGGCATATGAAAAAACTTTTAATTAATTTAGAAGTACTTGCCTATCTCATCCCAAACTTGTGAAATTAAGTCTCCGTGTGTGCTTTCATAGCTCCTTTTCCACTCTGCCCATTCCCAAATTCATATTATTTAGTATACTCCATTTTGATCATTTACCAGGAGCTAGTCCATTGTTCTTCTCTTTGTTATTGAAATAATAGGCATTTAGCCTTCTTTTTTAAGTGATGACTGGGTCATGTTTGCATTAGAATCGCTCATTTTCATTATCTAAACTCTTAGAAAACATCATCACAATATTTACAGTGTTAAAAAACTTTATTTGCATTATCTCAATACACAGCCTAACAGTTAATGCACAGGCAAAATCAAAGATGGACTCTTAGAACTCATGATTACAGCACACCGAAGTTGTGTTTTGTCATCCCATTATTTAGGCCATACAGCCACTACTACCCTAATATTTGCATTTATATTGTGGACTCTACTTTATGTTTGCATAAACAAATGGTTCATTCAGGAGCTTTTGTAATGTCTGGTAAACTACTTGTATAAAGCTGTCTTTAAATCTTCAACACTTGCAAAATGAAGTCAGCTTGCCCCTGGGAATGTCAGTTCTTTCAGACTCTGCTATGCCAGAGAATAGGTCCAATTTTCAGTCAAGGCTGAAGCCCCCAATTCTCTATTACTCTGCAAACTAAAACTATACCTGAAAATCCTGTAGGTAGCAAACTATTATACATAGCAGCAATTTTCAACCAGTGTGCCATGGCACACTGATGCGCTCTAAGAATTTTTAGAACATGCAGTACTTGACTACTTAGTCAGGGGCACTGACCTCTATTTCCCTGATCGTTAAACAAGAAATTGACAACAGCCAACAAACACAACAATAGAAATCCAGTGTGAATACATCAAACTTATATCTATTTTTGTCAGATTGGCAAAAACATATATTTTTCGGGCGCTGCTGAATTTTAGCAATTATTTATGTGTGCCACAAGATGAAAAAGGTTGAAAATTGTATTAAGCCGATCATACCTACTGCATTTAAAATCACATGATGGCACAACAAAATGGGAACACAGGACCCAAAGGCATTAATGAGATATAATAACTGTGGGATAATTTCATGTCAATTAATCAGATGGTAAGAAAAATAGATATACAGTTAGATTCAGATTAAATAATTAAATTGCAGAGGATCTCAGACAACTCTGAGTCTGTATAAGCAGGAATAAGTTTATAATTTTTCCTCATGGAATAGTAATGAGAATTTCAAAGGCTCCTCCTGGCTAAATGTATTTTACATAAATACATAATGCAAAAGCTGAAGTCAAAGACAGGTACATTCTAGCGATATTCAAATGCCAAATCATGTTGCATTTGAAATTCTATAAATATATACAAGGTGTTCTCTCTCTGTTTTCTTTTCTCCTCTCCTTTTTTATTTTTTATCTTTCATACTCTCCTTCCCTTTCTTCTTTCTTCCTTTCATATTTTCTCCTTTTTTTTTAGTGCTTTAATGAAAGATTTCTTGCTCCTGTGTCTGCAGGAAAAAGCTCCCTGCATTTGCCTACCGGCCATCTAGAGAAAGCCAATCCGGTCTATGCAAGTCAAGCCAGGGTTCCCTTGTGGATCCACATCGCACCGTCCTGGAGACTGTTGTGGGCTTGCTT